>PVHW010001231.1:0-98975 GCA_004024825.1 Pygathrix nemaeus
AAAAAAAAAAAAAAAAAAAAAAAAAAAAAAGAAGTTTCCAGGAGGACAGTGTTAGCAAATGACTTCATGAAGGGAAATGTGTAACACTGTGAGATGAATTCACACATCACAAAGAAGTTTTTCAAAAAGCTTCATTCCAGTTTTTCTCTGAGGATATTTCCTTTGTCCTTATACTCTTCAAACCCATCCGAAATATCAGTTGTCAGAAACCACAAAAATATTGGTAGCATACGGCTCCATGAAATAGCAGTGTAAGTCTGTGATATGAAGTCACATATCAGAAAGCAGTTTCTCAGAAAGCTTCCTTCTCGTTTTTATCTGAGGATATTTACTTTGTCACCATAGGCTTCATTGTGCTAAGAAGTATCCCACTGCAGGTTTTAAGGAAACTGTGTTAGCAAACTAATAAATGAAGAGAAAAGTGTAACTCTGTGAGTTGCATTCATTCACACGTCACAATGCAGTTTCTCAGAACGCTTCTTTCCAGTTTTTATCTGACGATATTTCCTTTTTCACCATCGGTTTCAATGTGCTCCCAAACATGGCTTGATAGATTCCATGAAAACTGTTAGCAAACTGCTTCATGGAGATAAAGTGATCAATGAAAAGAAAAGTGTAGCTCTTTGAGTTGCGTTCACATCACACACTGTAGTCTCTCAGAATGCTTGTTAATAGGTTTCATCTGAGGATATTTCCTTTTTCACCAAAGATTTCAATCTGCTCCCAAATATCACTTGGCAGATTCCAAGAAAACTCTGTACCAAACTGTCTCATGGAGAGGAAAGTTTAGCTCCGTGAGATAAATTCACATATCTCATAGCAGTTTCTCAGAAAGTTTCTTTCCAGTTTTTATCTGAGTATATTTCTTTTAGCAATTTAAGCTTCATTTCGCTAGGAAATATCCCATTGCAAAATTCAAGGAAACAGTGTTAGCAAAGTGATCAATGGAAAGAAAAGTGTAGCTCTGTGTCTTGCATTTAAACATCACAATGCTGTTTCTAAGAATGCTTCTTTCCAGTTTTGACCTGAGGATATTTGTTTTTTCACCATTGGCCACAATGAGCTTCAAATATCACTTTGCAGATTCCACGAAAAGAGTGTTAGCAAACTGCTTCATGGAGAAGAATGTGTAACTCTGTGAGTGGAATTAAAGCATCATAAAGCATTTTCTTAGAAAGCTTCTTTCTAGTTTTTATCTGAGGATATTTCCATTATCACCATAGATCTCAATGCGCTCCCAAATATCACATTGCAGATTCCACGAAATCAGTGCTAGCAAACTGCTTTATGGAGAGAAATATGTAACTCAGTGAGGTGAATTCACACTTTACAAAATGATTTCTTATAAAGCTTCCTTCCAGTTTTCATCTGAGGATATTTCCATTTTCACCATAGGCCTCAATGTGCTCTCAAATATCACTTTGCAGATTCCACAACAACACTATTAGTAAACTGTTTAATGAGAAGAATGGTGTATCTCTCTGTGATGAATTCACACATCACAAAGAAGTCTCTCAGAAGGCTTCTTTCTCCTTTTTATTTTAGGATATTTCCATTGTCAGCGAAGGCTTCAATGCGATCCAAATTTTCAATTCTCAGATTACCCAAAAACAGTTGTAACATACGGCTCCATGAAACTGAGGAGTAACTCTGTGAGACGAATTCACACATCAGAAAGCAGTTTCTCAAAAATCCTGTTTCTGGGTTTTATCTGAGAATATTTCCTTTTTCACCATAGGTTTCAATGAGCTCCCAAATATCACTTGGCAGATTCCGAGAAAACTGTGTTAGCAAACTGCTTCATGGAGAGAAAGGTTTAACTCTGGGACATGAATTCACACATCTCATAGCAATTTCTCAAGAAGATTCTTTCCAGTTTTTATCTGAGGATATTTCCTTTATCACGGTAAGCTTCATTTTGCTAGGAAATATCCCATTGCAAATTTCAAGAAAACAGTGGTAGCGAACTGATCAATGAAAAGAAAAGTGTAACTCTGTGTCTTGCAATCACACATCACATTGCAGTTTGTTAGAACGCTTCTTTCCAGTTTTTATCTGAGGATATTACCTCTTCCACTGGAGGCCATGATGCTCTTCCAAATATCACTTTACAGATTCCACAAAAAGACTCTTAGCAAACTGCTTCATGGGCAAGAATGTATAACACTGTGAGTGGAATTAACACATCATAAAGCATTTTCTCAGAAAGCTTCTGTCTAGTTTTTATCTGAGGATATTTCCTTTGTCACCATAAGATTCAATGCGTTACAAAATATCCCTTTGCAGAGCTCAAGAAAACGGTGTTAGCAAAGTGATCAATGAAAAGAAAAGTGTAACTTTTTGAGTTGCATTCACACCTCACAACACAGCCTCTCAGAACGCTTCTTCCCAGTTTTTATCTGAGGATATTTCTTTTTTCACCATAGGCCACAATGTGTTTCCAAATATCACTTTGCAGATTCCACGAAAACAGTCTTAGCAAACTGCTTTGTGGAGAGAAATGTGTAACTCAGTGAGGTGAATTCACACTTCACAAAGCACTTTCTCATAAAGCTTCCTTCCAGTTTTTATCTGAGGATATTTCCATTTTCATCTTAGTCCTCAATGTGCTCCCAAATATCGCTTTGCACATGCCACGACAACACTGTTAGCAAACTGCTTCATGAAGAGAATGGTGTATCTCTCTGAGATGAATTCACACATCACACAGAAGTCTCTCAGAAGGCTTCTTTCTCGTTTTTATTTGAGGATATTTCCTTTCTCAGTGTAGGCTTCAATGCAATCCAAAGTATCAATTCTCAGATTACCCAAAAACAGCTGCAACAGACGGCTCCGTGAAACTGAAGTGTAACTCTGTGACATGAATTCACACATCAGAAAGCAGTTTCTCAAAAAGCTTGTTTCTAGGTTTCATCTGAGAATATTTCCTTTTTTGCCATAGGTTTCAATGCGCTCCCAAATATCACTTGGCAGATTCCGAGAAAACTGTGTTAGCAAACTGCTTCATTTAAAGGTTTAGCTCTGTGAGGTGAATTCACACATCTCATAATAGTTTCTCTGAAAGCTTCTTTCCAGTTTTTATCTGAGGATATTTCCTTTTTCAGCATAGCCCTGAATGAGCTCCCAAATATCACTTTGCAGAATCCACAAAAACAGTGTTAGGAAACTGCTACAAGAAGGGAAAGGTGAATCTCTGTGTGATGAATTCACATATCAGAAAGCAATTTCTCAGAAAGCTTCTTTCTAGTTATTATTTGAGGATACTTCCTTTTTCACCGTAGGCCTCAATGCTTTCCCAAATATCACTTTGCAGATTCCACGAAAACAGTGTTAGCCAACTGCTTCATGAAGAATAAGTTGCAACTCTGTGAGATGAATGCAGAGATCACAAAGAAGTTTCTCAGAAAGCTCCTTTTACGTTTTTAATTGAGGACATTTCCTTTATCATCGTAGACCTCAATGTGATCCAAAGTATCCCTCTTCAGATTCTCCAATGACAGTGGTAATAGACTGCTCCAAGAAAAGTAAGTGTAACTCTGTGAGATGATTTCACACATCACATAGCGGTTTCTTAGAATTCTTCTTTCTAGTTTTTATCTAAGGATATTTCCTTTTTCACCGTAAGCTTCATTGAGCTAAGAAATATCCCATTGCAGATTTCAAGAAAACACTGTTAGCAAACGGATCCATGGAAAGGAGAGTGTAACTCTGTGAGATGAATTAACACATCATAATCCAGTTTCTCAGAAAACTTCTTTCTAGTTTTTCTCTGTGGATATTTCCTTTTTCACCATAGCCCTCAAAGCGCTCCCAAATATCACTTTTCAGATTCCACGAAAACAGTGTTAGCAAACTGCTTCATGAAGACTAAGTTGCAACTCTGTTTCTCCTAAACCTGTTTCTAGTTTTGAGGATATTTCCTTTGTTACCATAGGCTTCAAAGTGATCAAAATTGTTACTTCTTAGATTCCAAAAGCTCATCGGTAGTAAACTGTTCCATGAAAGAGTAGTGAAACTCTCTGTGATGAATTCTCACATCACAAAACTGTTTCTCAGAAAGTTTCTTTCTTCTTTTTATCCGAAGATATTTCGTTTTTAAACTCGAGCCTCAATGCACTCCCGTATATCCCACTGCAAATTCTGTGAAAACAGTGTTAGCAAACTTCTCAATGAAAGTAATGGTGTAACACTGTGAGGTGAATTCACCCACCACAAAGCAGTTTCTGAGAAGGCCTGTGTCCAGTTTTTATCTCAGGATATTTCATTTCTCACCATAGGATTCCATGCTATCCAAAATATCACTTCTGTGATTCCACAAAAACAGTGCTAGCAAATTACTTCATGCAAGAGTGGTGTAACTCTCTGAGATGAATTCACACTTCACAAAACAGTTTCTTAGAAAACTTGTTTTTAGTTTTTATCTTAGAATATTTCCTTTTTCACCATAGGCTTCAAAGCGATCCAAAATATCCCCTCTCAGATTCCACAGCAACAGTGCTAGCAAACGTCACCATGAAAGCATAGTGTAACTATGTGAGTCAAATTCACACATCAAAAACAGTTTCTCAGAGAGATTCTTTCTGGTTTTTATCTGATGATATTTCCTTTGAGACCATAGGCTTCAAAGAGAACAAAAATATACCTTCTCAGATTCCACGAAAACAGTGCTAGTCAACAACTCCATGAAATATTGGTGTAACTCTGTGAGATGAATTCACAAATCACAAAGCTGTTTCTCAGAAACTTTCTTTCTGGTTTTTATCTGAGTTTATTTCCTTTTTCACCATAGTCTTCCAAGTGATCTAAAGTATCCCTTCTGAGATTCTACAAAAACAGTGCTAGCAAAGGGCTCCATGAAAGAGTTGTGTAACACTGTGAGATGAATTCACACATCACAAAGCAGTTTCTCAGAAAGACTCTTTCTGGTTTTTATCTGAGTTTATTTCCTTTTTCACCATAGCCTTCAAAGCAATCCAAAATATCTCTTCTCAGATTCCACAAAAACAGAGCGAGCAAATGGATCCATGAAAGAGTTGTGTAACACTGTGAGATGAATTCACACATCAGAAAGCAGTTTCTCAAAACAGTGCTAGCAAATGTATCCATGAAAGAGTAGTGTAACTCTGTGAGATGAATTCACACATCACAAAGCAGTTTCTCAAAATCTTCTTTCTGGTTTTTCTCTGAGGATATTTCAGGCCTCAATGCACTGCCGTCCATCTCGTTGCAGATTCCGTGAAAATATTGTTAAGAAACTTCTCAATAAAAAGCGTGATGTAGCTGTATGAGATGAATTCAGACATCACAAAGCAGTTTCTCAGAAAGCTTCTCTCCAGTTTTTATCTAAGGATATTAATTTTTCACCATAGGACTCAATGCCCTCAGAATATACAATGGCAGATTTCATGAAAACAGTGTTAGCAAACTGCTCAATGTTATGAAAAGTGTATCTCTGTGAGATGAATATACTAGTCACAAAGCAGTTTCTCATGGAGCTGGTTTTAGTTTTTACTGAGGATATTTCCTTTGTTACCATAGACTTCAAAGTGATCCAATCTATCCCTTTTCAGAATGAATAAATGCAGTTCTAGCAAACTGCTCATTGAGAGAATAGTGTAACTCTGGGAAATGAATTCACAGATGACAAAGACATTTCTCAGAAAGCTTCTTTCTTCTTTTTATCCGAGGATATTTCCTTTTTAAACACGAGCCTCAAGGCTTTCCCGTATATCTCCTTGCAGATTCTGTGAAAACAGTGATAGCAAATTTCTCAATGAAAGCAGTGGTGTAACTCTGTGAGACGAATTCACACACCACAAAGCAGTTTCTGAGAAGGCTTCTCTCCAGTTTTGATCTGAGGATATTTCATTTCTCACCATAGAATTCTATGCTATCCAAGATATCACTCCTGAGATTCCACAAAAACAGTGCTAGCAAACTCCTCAATGAAAGATTGGTGTAACTCTGTGAGATGAATTCACACATCAGAAAGCAGATTCTCAGAAGCCTTCTTTCTTGTTTTTCTCTGAGAATATTTCCTTTGTCACCGTAAGCTTCAATGCACTGCGAAATATCCACTTACGGATTCCAGGAAAACAGTGTTATCAAACAGCTCAATGAAAAGAATCGTGTAACTCTGTGCGATAAATTCACACATCCAAAGCAGTTTCTCAGAAAGCTTCTTTTTGGTTTTTATCTGAGCATATTTCCTTTGTCCCCATAGGCTTCAATGTGCTCCCAAATATCTTAACGTAGATTCCACGAAAAGTGTTAGCAGACAGCTCAGTGAAAAGAATGGTACAAATTTGTGAGATGAATTAACACATCACAAAGCAGTTTCTCAGAAAGTTTCTTCCTAGTTTTTATCTGAGGATATTTCCTTTCTCATCATAAGCTTCATTGCACTAAGAAATATCCCATGGCAGCTTCCTAGAAAACAGTGTTAGCAAACTGATCCAGGAACAGAATAGTGTAACTCTTTGAGATGCATTCACACATCACAATGCAGTTTCTCAGAAAGCTTCTTTCTAGTTTTTATCTGAGGATATGTCCCTTTTCACCATAGGCCTCAAAGCGCTCCCAAATATCACTTTGCAGATTCCACAAAAACAGTTTTAGCAAACTGCTTCAAGAAGAGAAAGGTGTAACTCTGTGAGATGAATTCACACACCACAACAAAGTTTCTCACAAAGCTTCTTTCTAGTTTTTATCTGAGTATATTTCCTTGTCACCATAGTCTTCAATGCGATCCAAAATATCCCTGCTCAGATTCTCCAAAAACAGTGCTAACAAAGTGATGTATGGAAGAAATCATGTAACTCTGTGAGATAAATTCACACATCCAAAGGTGACCATTTCCTTTGTCACCATAGACTTCAAGGTGCTCCCAAATATCCTAATGCAGATTCCACAAAAGCAGTGTCAGCAGACTGTTCCTTGAAAAGAAGGGTGCAACCCTGTGAGGTGAATTAACCCATGACAAAGCAGTTTGTCGGAAAGCTTCTTTCTAGTTTTTATCTGAGGATGCTTCCTTTATCACTGTAAGCTTCATTGCACTAAGAAATATCCCATTGCAGATTCCAAGAAAACAGTGTTGGCAAACTGCTGAATGAAAAGGACAGTGTAACTCTTTGAGATGCATTCACACATCACAGTGCAGTTTCTCAGATACCTTCTTTCTAGTTTTTATCTGAGGATATTTCCTTTTTCACCATAGGACTCAATGTTCTCCAAAATATCCTTATGCAGATACCATGTTATCTGTGTTAGAAAACGGCTTCATGAAGAAAAATGTGTAATTACGTGAGATTAATACATACATCACAAAATAGTTTCTGAAGAAAGATTCTTACTAGTTTTTATCTGAGGATATTTCCTTTGTCAGCATAGGCTTCAATGGGATAAAAAATATCCCATTTCAGATTCCCTAAAAATAGCGTTAGAAAACTGCTCCATGATACGAAAGTGTAACTCTGTGAGATGAATTCACACATCAGATATCAGATTCTCAGAAACCTTCTTTCTAGTTTTTCTCTGAGGATATTTCCTTTGTCACCATAAGCTTCAAACAGCTGTGAAATATCCTTTTACACATTCCAAGAAAACAGTGTTAGCAGACTGCTCAATGAAAATGACACTGTAACTCTATGAGATGTATTCACACATCACAAAGTAGTTTCTCAGAAGGCTTCTTTTGGGCTTTTAACAGAGGATATTTCCTTTGTCACCATAGGCTTCAATGCCCTCTGAAACATTCTATTGCATCTTCCACGAAAACAGTGTTAGCAAATTGCTGTATGAGAAGAACCGTGTAGCTTTGTGGGATGAATTCACACATCCAAAGCAGTTTCTCAGAAAGTTTCTTTTGGTTGTTTTCTGAGGATATTTCCTTTGTCACCATAGGCTTCAACGCACTCCCATATATACCTTTGCAGATTCCAAGAAAAGTGTGTTATCAAACTGCTCAATGAAAAGAATGGTGCAACTCTGTGTGATGCATTCACGCATCAGAAAGCAGTTTCTCAGAAAGCTTATTTCCAGTTTTTATCTGAGGATACTTCATTTATCAAGATCGTCCTCAATGTGCTCCCAAATATCCCTTTGCAGATTCCATGAAAACAGTGTTAGCAAACTACTCCATGAAAAGTACACTGTAACTCTGTGAGATGAATTCACACATCATGAACAACTTTCTCAGAAAGCTTCTTTCTAGTTTTCTTCTGAGGGTATTTCCTTTGTCAACACAGGCTTCAATGTGTTCCAAAATAAGCCTTCTCAAATTTGCCAAAAATAGTGCTACCAAATGATCCATGAAAAGACTCTTGTAACTCTCTGAGATGAATTAACACATCACAAAGCAGTTTCTCAGAATGCTTCTTTCTCTTTTTTACCTTAGGATATTTCCATCCAAAATATCCCCCATCTGATTCCCCAAAAACAGTGCTACCAAACTGCTCCATGAAAACAGTGGTGTAACTCTGTGAGAGGAATTCACACATTGCAAAGCTGTTTCTCCAAAAGCTTCTCTCTAGTTTTTTTCTGAAGATATTTCCTTTGACATCCTAGGCTTCAATGCGCTCCCAAGTACCCTATTAAAGATTCTATGAAACCAGTTTTATCAGACTGCTGAATGCAAGCAACCATGTAATTCTGTGAGATGAATTCACACATCCAAAAGCAGTGTATTAGAAACCTTTCTATTTTTATCTGAGGGTATAAAATTTTTCACCATAGACCTCAATGCACTCCCAATCATCCCTTTGTAGGTTCCACAAAAACAGTGTTATAAAACTGCTCAATGAAAAGAGTGGTGTAACTCTGTGGGACGAATTCACACATCACAAAGAATTTTCTCAGAAAGCTTCTTTCAAGTTTTTATCTGAGGATCTTTCCTGTGTCACCACAGGTTTCAATGCCATTCAAAGTATCCCATCTCAGATTCCAGAAAAACAGTGCTATCAAACTGATCCACGAAAAGAATCATGTAACTCTGAGAAGTGAATTAACACATCAGAAATCAGTGTTTCTGAAAACTTCATTATCGTTTTTATCTGAGGATATTTGCTTTTTCGTTACAGGTCTCAATGCACTCCCAAATATACCTTTGCAGATTCCACAAAAACAGTGTTAGCAAACTGCTCCATGAAAAGAAAGGTGTAACTCTGTGATATGAATTCACACATCATAAGGATCTTTCTCAGAAAGCTTCTTTCTAGTTTTTATCTGAAGTTACTTACTTTGTCACCATAGGCTTCAATGCCATTCAAAATATACCCCTCATATTCCCCAAAAACAGTGCTACCAAACTGCTCCATGAAAAGAGTGGTGGTACTCTGTGAGTACAAAGCTGTTTCTCAAAAAGCTTCCTTCTAGTTGTTATCTGAGGTTATTTCCTTTTTCACCATATTCCTAAATCCCCTCCCAGATAGCCCATTGAAGATTAAACGAAAAAAGTGTTAGTAAACTTCTCAATGAAAAAATAGTGTAACTCTGAGTGATGAATTCACACATCACAAAGCAGTTTCTCAGAAAGCTTCTTTCTAGTATTTATCTGAGGATATTTCCTTTTTCACTGCAGGCCTCAATGAGCTCCCAAATATCCCTTTGCAGATTCCATGAAAACTATGTAATCAAACTCCTCAATGAAAAGAACAGTGTATCTCTCTGAGATGAAATGACACTTCACAAAGAACTTTCTCAGAAAGCTTCTTTCTAGTTTTAATCTGTGGATTTTTCCTTTGTCACCGTAGGCTTCAATACGATCCAAAATATCCCTTCTCAGGTTCCCCAAAAACAATGCTACCAATCTGATCCATAAAAAGAATCATGTACCTCTGTGAGATGAATTAACACAGCTCAAAATGGTTTCTCAGAAAGTTTCTTTCTAGTTTTTGTCTGAGGATGTTTCCTTTGTCACCATAAGCTTCATTACGCTCCGAAATATCCCATTGTAGATTCCAAGAAAACAGTGGTAGCAAATTGCTCAGTGAAAAGAACAGTGTAAATCTGTGAGATGAATTCACACATCACAAAGGAGTTCTTCAGAGGGCATACTTTTGGTTTTTATATGAGGATATTTCCTTTGTCAGCATAGACTTCCATGTGCTCCCAAATACAATATTGCAAATTCCACTGAAACCATGTTATCAAACAGCTCAGTGGAAAGAACGGTATTACTCTGTGAGATGAATTCAAAAGTCACAAAGCAGTTTCTCATAAACTTTCTTTCTAGTTTTTATATGAGAATATTTCCCTTTTTACTGTACACCTCAATGTGCTCCCAAATATCCCTTGCCAGATTCCACAAAAACAGTCTTAGCAAATGCTCCATGAAAAGAAAGGTGTAACTCTGTGAGGCGAATTCACACATCACAAAGAACTTTCTCAGAAAACTTCTTTCGAGTTTTTTATTATTATTATTATACTTTAAGTTCTAGGGTACATGTGCATAAAGTGTACGTTTGTTACATATGTATACTTTTGTCATGTTGGTGTGCTGCACGCATCAAATCGTAAGCACCCATCAACTCGTCATTTACATCAGGTATAACTCCCAATGCAATCCCTCCCCCGCCAACCATGATAGGCCCCGTTAGGTGATGCTCCCCTTCCTGAGTCCAAGTGATCTCATTGTTCAGTTTCCACCTACGAGTGAGAACATATGGTGATTGGTTTTCTGTTCTTGCAATAGTTTGCTGAGAATGATGGTTTCCAGTTGCATCTATGTCCCTACAAAGGACACATACTCATCCTATTTTATGGCTGCATAGTATTCCATGGAGTATATGTGCCACATTTTCTTAATCCAGTTTGTCACTGATGGACATTTGGGTTGATTCCAAGTCTTTGCTCTTGTGAATAGTGCCACAATAAACATACGTGTGCGTGTGTCTTTATAGCAGAATGATTTATAATCCTTTGGGTATATACCCAGGAATGGGATGGCTGGGTCATATGGTACTTCTAGTTCTAGATCCTTGAGGAATCGCCATACTGTTTTCCATAATGGTTGAACTAGTTTACAATCCCACCAACAGTGTAAATGTGTTCCTATTTCTCCACATCCTCTCCAGCACCTGTTGTTTCCTGACATTTTAATGATTGCCCTTCTAACTGGTGTGAGATAGTATATCATTGTGGTTTTGATTTGCATTTCTCTGATGGCCAGTGATGATGAGCATTTTTTCATGTGTCTGTTGTCTGTATGAATGTCTTCGTTTGAGAAATGTCTGTCCATATCCTTTGCCCACTTTTTGATGGGGTTGTGTGTTTTTCTATTGCAAATTTGCTTGAGTTCTTTGTAGATTCTGAATATTAGCCCTTTGTCAGATGAGTAGATTGCAAAAACTTTCTCCCATTCTGTAGGTTGCCTGTTCACTCTGATGGTAGTTTCTTTTGCTGTGCAGAAGCTCTTTAGTTTAATGAGATCCCATTTGTCAATTTTGGCTTTGGTTGCCGTTGCTTTTGGTGTTTTAGACATGAAGTCCTTGCCCATTCCTATGTCCTGAATGGTATTACCTAGGTTTTCTTCTAGGGTTTTTATGGTATTAGGTCTAACTTTTAAGTCTCTAATCCATATTGAATTAATTTTCTTATAAGGAGTAAGGAAAGGATCCAGTTTCAGCTTTCTACTTATGGCCAGCCAATTTTCCCAACACCATTTATTAAATGGGGAATCCTTTCCCCATTTCTTGTTTTTCTCAGGTTTGCCAAAGACCCGATGGTTGTAGATGTGTGGTATTATTTCTGAGGACTCTGTTCTGTTCCATTGATCTATATCTCTGTTTTGGTACCAGTACCATGCTGTTTTGGTTACTGTAGCCTTGTAGTATAGTTTGAAGTCTTTTGACTTAGGATTGTGTTGGCAATGCAGGCTCTTTTTTGGTTCCATATGAACTTTAAAGCAGCTTTTTCCATTTCTGTGAAGAAATTCATTGGTAGCTTGATGAGGATGCCATTGAATCTTTAAATAACCTTGGGCAGTATGGCCATTTTCACGATATTGATTCTTCCTATCCATGAGCATGGTATGTTCTTCCATTTGTTTGTGTCCTCTTTGATTTCACTGAGCAGTGGCTTGTAGTTCTCCTTGAAGAGGTCCTTTGCATCCCTTGTAAGTTGGATTCCTAGGTATTTTATTCTCTTTGAAGCAATTGTGAATGAAAGTTCATTCCTGATTTGGCTCTCTGTTTGTCTGTTATTGGTGTATAAGAATGCTTGTGATTTTTGCACATTAATTTTGTATCCTGAGACTTTGCCGAAGTTTCTTATCAGCTTAAGGAGATTTGGGGCCGAGACAATGGGGTTTTCTAAATATACAATCATGTCGTCTGCAACAGGGACAATGTGAATTCTTCTTTTCCTAACCAAATATCCTTTATTTCTTTCTCTTGCCTGATTGCCCTAGCCAGAACCTCCAACACTATGTGGAATAGGAGCAGTGAGAGAGGGCATCCCTGTCTTGCACCAGTTTTCAAAGGGAATTTTTCCAGTTTTTGCTCATTCAGTATGATGCTGGCTGTGGGTTTGTTATAAATAGCTCTTATTATTTTGAGGTACGTTCCATCAATACCGAATTTTTTTAGTGTTTTTAGCATGAAGGGCTGTTGAATTTTGTCAAAGGCCTTTTCTGCATCTATTGAGATAATCATGTGGTTTTTGTATTTGGTTCTGTTTATATGCTGGATTACATTTATTGATTTGCGTATGTTGAACCAACCTTGCATCCCAGGGATGAAGCCCTCTTGATCATGGTGAATAAGCTTTTTGATGTGCTGCTGGATCTGGTTTTCCAGGATTTTATTGAATATTTTTGCATCGATGCTCATCAGGGATATCGGTCTAAATTTCTCTTTTTTTGTTGTGTCTCTGCCAGACTTTGATATCAGGATGATGTTGGCCTCATAAAATGAATTAGGGAGTATTCCCTCTTTTCTATCGATTGGAATAGTTTCAGAAGGAATGGTATCAGCTTCTCCGTGTGCCTCTGGTAGAATTCAGCTGTGAATCCATCTGGTCCTGGACTTTTTTTGGTAGGTAGGCTATTAATTATTGCCTCATTTTCAGAGCCTACTATTTATCTATTCAGGGATTCAACTTCTTCCTGGTTTAGTCTTGGGAGAGTGTAAGTGGCCAGGCAATTATCTATTTCTTCTAGGTTTTCTAGTTTATTTGTGTAGAGGTGTTTACAGTACTCTCTGATGGTAGTCTGTGTTTCTGTGGGGTCAGTGGTGATATCCTCTTTTTCATTTTTTATTGCATCTATTTGATTCTTCTCTCTTTTCTTCTTTATTAGTCTTGCTAGCAGTCTATCAATTTTGTTGATCTTTTCAAAAAACCAACTCCTGGATTCATTGACTTTTTGGAGGGTTTTTTGTGTCTCTATCTCCTTCAGTTCTTCTCTGATCTTAGTTATTTCTTGCTTTCTGCTAGCTTTTGAATGTGTTTGCTCTTGCTTCTCTAGTTCTTTTAATTGTGATGTTAGAGTGTCAATTTTAGATTTTTCCAGCTTTCTCTTGTGGGCATTTAGTGCTATAAATTTCCCACTACACAGTGCTTTAAATGTGTCCCAGAGATTCTGGTATGTTGTATCTTTGTTCTCATTGGTTTCAAAGAACATCTTTATTTCTGCCTTCATTTCGTTGTGTACCCAGTAGTCATTCAGGAGCAGGTTGTTCAGTTTCCATGTAGTTGAGCAGTTTTGATTGAGTTTCTTAGTCCTGAGTTCTAATTTGATTGTGCTGTGGTCTGAGAGACAGTTTGTTATAATTTCTGTTCTTTTACATTTGCTGAGGAGTGCTTTACTTCCAATTATGTGGTCAATTTTGGAATAAGTGTGATGTGGTGCTGAGAAGAATGTATATTTTGTTGATGTGGGGTGGAGATTTCTGTAGATGTCTATTAGGTCCGCTTCCTGCAGAGATGAGTTAAATTCCGGGATATCCTTTTTAACTTTCTGTCTCATTGATCTGTCTAATGTTGACAGTGGGTTGTTGAAGTCTCCCATTATTATTGTATGGGAGTCTAAGTCTCTTTTTAATTCTCTAAGGACTTGCTTTATGAATCTGGGTGCTCCTGTATTGGGTGCATATAAATTTAGTATAGTTACTCTTCCTGTTGAATTGATCCCTTTACCTTTATATAATGGCCTTCTTTGTCTTTTTTGATATTTCATGGTTTAAAGTCTGTTTTATCAGAGACTAGGATTGCAACCCCTGCTTTATTTGTTCTCCATTTGCTTGGTAGATCTTCCTCCATCTCTTTATTTTGAGCCTATATCTGTTTTGACTCTTTATCCAGTTTGCCAGTCTGTGTCATTTAATTGGACCATTTAGTTCATTTACATTTAAGGTTAATATTGTTATATGTGGACTTGATCTTGCCATTATGATATTAACTGGTTATTTTCTTCGTTAGTTTATGCAGTTTCTTCCTAGCCTCAATGATCTTTACCTTTTGGCATGTTTTTGCAATGGCTAGTACTGGTTGTTCCTTTCCATGTTTAGTGCTTCCTTCAGGGTCTCTTGTAAGGCAGGCCTGGTGGTGACAAAATCTCTAAGCATTTGCTTATCTGTAAAGGATTTTATTTCTCCTTCACTGATGAAACTTAGTTTGGCTGAATATGAAATTCTGAATTTAAAATTCTTTTCTTTAAGAATGTTGAATATTGGCCCCCACTCTCTTCTGGCTTGTAGGGTTTCTGCCGAGAGATCTGCTGTTAGTCTGATGGGCTTCCCTTTGTGGGTAACCCGACCTTTCTCTCTGGCTGCCCTTAAGGTTTTTTCCTTCATTTCAACTTTGGTGAATCTCGCAATTATGTGTCTTGGAGTTGCTCTTCTTGAGGAGTATCTTTGTGGCGTTCTCTGTATTTCCTGAATTTGAATGTTGACCTGCCCTACTAGGTTGGGGAAGTTCTCCTGGATGATATCCTGAAGAGTATTTTCCAACTTGGTTCCATTTTTCCCCTCACTTTCAGGCACCCCAATCAGACATAGATTTGGTCTTTTTACATAATCCCATAGTTCTTGCAGGCTTTGTTCATTTCTTTTTCTTCTTTTTTCTTTAGATTCCTCTTCTCGCTTCATTTCATTCATTTGATCCTCAATTGGTGATACTCTTTCTTCCTGTTGATCAAATCAGTTACTGAAGCATGTGCATTTGTCACGTATTTCTCGTGTCATGGTTTTCATCTCTATCAGTTCGTTTATGGCCTTCTCTGCTTTAATTATTCTAGTTATCAATTCTTCCACTCTTTTTTGAAGATTTTTAGTTTTTTTGCGCTGGGTACGTAATTCCTCCTTTAGCTCTGAGAAGTTTGATGGACTGAAGCCTTCTTCTCTCATCTCCTCAAAGTCATTCTCCATCCAGCTTTGATCCGTTGCTGGTGATAATCTGTGTTCCTGCCTTCTGTGTTGCTTGCATTGGGAGCAGGAGACTGGAGGTGTTCCTATTCAGCCCTACACCTTTCTCTTCATTGAGCAGTTTAGTAGCACTGTTTTTGGGGAATCTCCAAAGGGATTTTTGGGAGTGCTTAGAGGCCTATGGTGAGAAAGGATATATTTTGGATGTCAGTGAAGCCTATGGTGAGAAAGGAAATATCCTCTTATCAACCCTAGAAAGGAGCTTTCTGAGAAGCTGCTTTGATGTGTCAATTCATCTCACTGCATTACACAATTCTTTTCATGGATTAGTCTGGTAGCACCTGTTGTTCAGGAAACGGAGAAGGGATATTTTAGATTGCACTGAAACCTATGGTCAAAAAGCAAATATCCTCAGATGAAAACGAGAAAGAAGCTTTCTGAGGTCTTTCTTTGTGATGGGTGAATTCAACTCACAGAATTACACCTTTCTTTTCATGGAGCAGTTTGCTAACAATGTTGTCATGTAATCTGTAATGGGATATTCTGGAGCACATTGAGGTCTATAGTGAAAAAGGAAATATCCTCAGATAAATACTGGAAAGAAGCTTTCTGAGAAACTGCTTTGTGATCGGTGGATTTGTCTCAAAGAGTTACACCTTTCTTTTCATTGAGCAGTTTGGTTGCACTGTTTTTGGGGAATCTGCAAAGGGATTTTTGGGAGCTCATAGAGGCCTATGGTGAAAAAGGAAATATCTTCAGATAAAAACTGGAGAGAAGGTTTTTGAGGAACTGCTCTGTGATGTGTGTATTCTTCTCATAGAGATAAACCATTTTGTTGATTGAGCAGTATGGTCTCACTGTTTTTTTGGTGTCTGAGAAGGGATATTTGAGAGCCCATTGAGGCTGAAGGTGGAAAAGTAAATATACACAGATAAAAACTGCAAAGGATCTTTCTGAAAAATTTCTTTGTGATGGGTGTATTCATCTCCCACAGGTAAACCATTCTTTTCATTGAGCAGTTTGTTTACTCTGTTTTTGTGGAACCTACATAGTGATATTTGGAGTGCAGAGAAGCCTATGGTGAAAAAGGAAATACCCTCAGATAAAAACTAGAAAGAAGCTTTCTGAGAGACTGCTTTGTGATGGGTGAATTCATATCACAGACTTAAATCTTTCTCTTCATTGAAGAGTTTGGTAACAAAGTTTTTTTTTTGGAATACAGAAAGGGATATTTGAGAGTGGATAGATGCCAATGTTGAAAAAGGAAATATCTTCAGATTGAAACTGGAGAGAAAGTTTCTCATAACTCCTTTGTGATGTGTGCAGTCATCTCATAGAGGTAGAGCTTTCTGTTGGGAGAGAAGTTTGGCATCACTGCTTTTGTGGTGTCTGCGAAGGTATATTTGGGAGCACATGGAAGCTGATGGTGGTAAAGGAAATATCCTGAGATAAAAACTGGAAAGAATCTTCCTGAGAAATTTCTTTATGATGGGTGAATGCATCACACAGAGTTCCACCTTTGTTTTCTTTGAGCAGTATGGCTGCACTGTTTTTATGGAATCTGCAAAGGGATATTCGGGAGCTCCTAGAGGTCTATGGTGAAAAAGAAAATAACATCAGATAAAAACTGAAGAGAAGCTTTTCGAGAAATGGTTTTGTTATGTGTGTATTCATGTCATAGAGTTTAACCATTTTTTTGATTGAGCAGTTAAGCATCACTGTTTTGTGGTATCTGAGAAGAGTTATTTAGGAGCACATTGAAGCCAATGGTGAAAAAGGAAATATCATCAGATATAAACTAGAAAGAAGCTTTCTGAAGTTATTTTGTGATGGGTGAATTCATCTCAGAGAGTTACACCTTTCTTTTCATTGCACAGTTTGGTAGCACTGTATCTGTGGAAACTGCAAAGGTATATTTGGGAGTGCATTGAGGCCTCAGGTGAAAAAATAAAATTCTTCCAGTAAAAACTTGAGAGAAGCTTTCAGAGAAACTCCTCTCTGATGTGTGCATTCAACTCACAGGGCTAAACGTTTCTGTTAAGGGAACAGTTTGGCATCACTGATTTTCTGGTGTCTCAGAAGGGATGTTTCAGAGTGCAATGAAGCCTACAGTGGAAAAGGAAATATCCTCAGATAAAAACTAGAAAGAAGCTTTCTGAGAAACTACTTATGGATGGGTGAATTCATCTCCAAGAGATACACTGGCGTTTTCATTGAGCATTTTGATGACCTTGTTGTCATGGAATCTGCAATAGGATATTTGAGAGTGCATTGAATCCTATGGTGACAAAGGAAATATCCTCATACAAAAACGAAAAAGAATCTTTCTGAGAAACTTATTTGTAATGTGTGAATTCATCTCATACATTTACACCTTTATTTTCATTGAGCAGTTTTCTTGGAATCAGGAAAGGAATATTCATGAGTGTATTGAGGCCTTGGGAGCAAAATGAAATAACCTCAGATAAAACTAGAAAGAAGATTTCTGAGAAACTGCTTTGTGATTTGTGAATTCATCTCACAGAGTTACGCTATTCTTTTCATGGAGCTGTTTGGTAGCACTGTTTTTGGGGAATCTTAGAAGGGATATTTTGGATCGCATTGATGCCTATGGAAATATCCTCAGATAAAAACTAGAAAGAAGCTGTCTGAGAAACTGCATTATGATGTGCGAATTCATCTCATATAGTTACACCTTTCCTTTGATGGAGCCATTTGCCAACACTGTTTTCATGGAATCTGCAAAAGGATATTTGTGAGTGCTTTGAGACCTATGATGAAAAAAGAAATATCCTCAGATTAAAACTGGAAAGAAACTTTCTGAGAAACTGCTTTGTGATGTGTGAATTCATCTCACAGAGGTACACTGTTCTTTTCATTGAGCAGTTTGCTAACACTGTTTTCTTGGGATCTGCAATGGGATATTTTGGAGTACATTCATGTTTAGGGTGACAAAGAAAATATCTTCAGACAAAAATTAGAAAGAAGCATTCTGAAAAACAGCTTTGTGATTTGTGAATTCATCTCACAGAGTTACCTGATTCTTTACATGGAGCAGTTTGGTAACACTGTTTTTATGGAATCTGCCAAGGGATATTCTGGAGCTCCCAGAGGCCAATGGTTAAAAATGAAATAACTTCAGATAAAAACTACAGAGAAGCTTTTCGAGAAACGGTTTTAGATGTGTTTATTCATCTCATAGAGTTTAACCTTTTTGTTGATTGAGCAGTTTGGCATCACTATTTTGTTGTATCTGAGAGAATATATTTGGGAGCACATTGAAGCCTACAGTGAAAAAGCAAATATCCTCAGATTTAAACTAGAAAGAAACTTTCTGAAAAACTTCTTTGTGATGGGTGAGTTCATCTCACAGAGTTACAACTTTCTTTTCATTGAGGAGTTTGGTAGCACTGTTTTTGTGGCATCTGCAGAGGGATATTTGGGAGCACATAGTGGCATAAGGTGGAAAAAGAAAATTCTTCATGTAAAAACTGGAGGTAAGCTTTCTGAGAAACTCCTTTATGATGTGTGTATTCATTTCATAGAGCTAAAGTTTCTGCTGAGCTAAACGTTTTACTTTGGCTTCACTGATTTTGTGGTGTCTGAGAAGGGCTATTTGGGAGCCCATTGAATCCTATGGTGGAAAAGGAAATATTCTCACATAAAAAATAGAAAGCTGCTTCCTGAGAAACTGCTTTGTGATTAGTCAATTTATCTCACAGAGTTACATCATTCTTTTCATGGAGCAGTTTGTTAGCACTGGTTTGGTGGAATCTGCAGATGGATATTTGGAAGCACATAGAATCCTAAGGTGAAAAAAGAAAATACTTCAGGTAAAAACTGAAGAGAAGTTTTCTGAGAAACTCATTGTGATGTGTGCATTCATCTTATAGAACTAAACGTTTCAGTTGAGGGAGAACTTTGGCATCACTGTTTTTGTGGTGTCTCAGAAGGGATATTTAGAAGTGCATTGAAGCCTACCTATGGTGGAAAAGGAAATATCCTCACGTAAAAACTAGAAAGAAACTATCTGAGAAAATGCTTTGTGGGGAGTTAATTCATCTCACAGAGTTACATGATTCTTTTTTTGGAGCTGTTTGGTATCACTGTTTTTGGGGAATGTGAGAAGGGATATTTTTAATCGCTTTGAAGCCTATGGTGAAAAAGGAAATATCCTCAGATAAAAACTAGAAAGAAACTTTCCGAGAAACTGCTTTGTGATGTGTGAATTCATCTCACAGAGTTACACCTTTCCTTTCATGGAGCAGTTTGCTAACACTCTTTTTGTGGAATCTGCAAAGGGATATTTGGGAGCGCATCAAAGCCTACAGTGAAAAAGGAAATATCCTCAGATAAAAACCAACAATAAGCTTTCTGAGAGACTGCTTTGTGCTCTGAGAATTCATCTCACAGAGATACATTGTTCTTTACATTGATGTGTGCCCTAACACTGTTTTCTTGGAATCTGCAATGGGATATTTTGGAGTGCATTGAAGATTAGGGTGACAACGGAAATATCCTCAGACAAAAACTAGAAAGAAGCTTTCTGACCAACTGCTTTTGATTTGTGAATTCACCTCACAGAGTTACACGATTCTTTTCATGGAGCAGTTTGGTAGCACTGTGTCTATGTAATATGCAAAGGGATATTCCGGGGCTTCTGGAGGCCTACAATGAAAAGGAAATAATTTCAGATGAATACTGCAGAGAAGCTTTTTGAGAAATGGTTTTCTGATGTGTGTATTCAAATCATAGAGTTTGATCTTTTTGTTGATTAAGTAGTTTTGCATAACTGTTTTTATGGGATCTGAGAGGAGATATTTGGGAGCACATTGAAGCCTCCGGTGAAAAAGGAAATACCATCAGATTTAAACTAGAAAGAAGTTTCTGAGAAAATGCTTTGTGATGGGTGAATTCATCTCACAGTTTCAATTGTGTTTTCATTGAGCAGTTTGGTAACACTGTTATTGTGGAATCTGCAATGGGATATTCTTGAGTGCATAGAGTCCAATGGCAGAAAAGGAAATATATTCCCTTAAAAACAGGAGAGAAGCTTTCTCAGAAACTCCTTCGTGCTGTATGCATTCATCTCATAGAGCTAACCATTTCTGTTGAGGAAGAACACTGGCATGACTGTTTGGGTGGTGTCTGAGATGGGATATTTGGGAGTGCATTGAAGCCTATGGTTGAAAAAGAAATATCCTCAGATAAAAACTAGAAAGAAGCTTCCTGAGAAACTGCTTAGTGATGGGTCAATTTATCTCACAGAGTTACATCATTTTCTTCGTGGTGCAGTTTGTTAGCACTGTTTTTGTAGAATCTGCAGAGGGATATTTGGGAGCTCATAGAGGCCTAAGATGCAAAAAGAAATTCTTCAGGTAACAACTGGAGGGAAGCTTTTGGAGAAACTCCTTTGTGATGATTGCATTCATCTCATAGATGTAGCATTTCTGTTAAGGAAGCACTTTCACATCAAGGTTTTTGTGGTGCCTGAGATGGGATATTTGGGAGTGCATTGAAGCCAATGATGGAAAAGGAAATATCCTCATATAAAAACTAGAAAGAACGTTTCTTCAAAACCGCTTTGTGATGTGTTAATTCATGTCACAGAGTTACACAATTCTTTTCATGGACCCATTTGGTAACACTATTTTCGTGGAATCTGCAAAGAGGATATTTGAGTATGAATTGAGGCCTATGGTGAAAAAGGATATATCCTCACATAAAAGCTAGAAAGAATCTTTCTGAGAAACTGCTTTGTGATGCATGAATTTATCTCAGAGTTACACCATGCTTTTCATTGAGCAGTTTTGTAACCATGTCTTGTGGAATCTGCAATGGGATATTTTAGAGTGCATTGAAGCCTACAGTGACAAAGGAAATATTCTTAGGTAGAAACCCAAAAGAGATTTTCTGAGGAACTGCTTTGTGATGTGTGAATTCATCTCACAGAGTTACACCATTATTTTCTTTGAGCAGTTCGCTAACGCTGCTTCCTTGGAATCTACAATAAGATATTTTAGAGTGCATTGAACTCTGTAGTGAGAAAGGAAATATCCTCAGATAAAAACTAGAAAGAATCCTTTTAAGAAAGTTCCTTTGATTTGTAAATTTATCTCAGAGTTTTACCTTTCTTTTTCATGCAGCAGTTTGCTAACACCGTTTTTGTGGAATCTGCAAAGGGACATTTGGGGGTGCATTGAGGCCTATATTGAAAAAGGAAATAACCTCAGGTATTAACTTGAAAGTAGGTTTCTGAGAAACTGCTTTGTGATGTGTGAATTCATACCAGTGAGATACAGTGCTCTTTTCATTGAGCAGTTTGCTAACACTCTTTTTTGGAATCTGCAATGGGATATTTCTGAGCGAGCTGAAGCTTATGGTGACAAAGGAAATATCTTCATATAAAAACTAGAAAGAAGCTTTCTTAGAAACCGCGTGGTGATACGTTAATTCATCTCACAGATCTACACGATTCTTTTCATGGATCAGTTTGTTAGCACTCTTTTTGTGGAATCTGAGAAGGGATGTTTTGCTTCGCATTAAATCCTATGGTGGCAAAGGGAATATCTTCATGGAGAAACTAGAAAGAAGCTTTCTGAGAAAGTTCTTTGTCATGTGTGAATTCATCTCACAGAGTAACACATTTTTTTCATCGAGCAGTTTGCTAACACCGTTTTCATGGAATCTGCAAAGGGATATTTAGTAGTGCAGTGAGGCCTATTGTGAAAAAGCAAATATCCTCAGATAATAACTAGAAGGAACCTTATTGAGAAACTGCTTTGTGATGCGTGAATTCATCTCACAGAGTTAAAATGTTCCTTTCATTGCAAAGTTTGCTGACACTGTTGTCTTGGGGTCTGCAATGGAATATTTTGGAGCACATTGACGCTTATGGTGACAAACAAAATATCGTCAGACGAAAACTAGAAAGAAACTTTGTGAGAAACTGCTTTGTGATTCAGGAATTCATCTCACAGAGTTACACGAATCTTCTCATGGAACAGTTTGGTGGCGCCATTTTTGGGGAATCTGAGAACGGATATTTTGGATCAGATTGAAGCCTACGGTGACAAAGGGAGTATCCTTCGATAAAAACTAGAAAGAAGCATCGTAAGAAAGTCCTTTGTGATGTGTGAATTCATCTCACAGAGTTACACCTTTCTTTTCATGGAGCAGTTTGCTAACACTGTTTTCGTGGAATCTGCAAAGGGATATTTGGGAGTGCATTGAGGCCTATGGTCACAAAGGAAATATCCTCAGATAAAAACCCAAAAGGAGTTTACTGAGAAACTCCTTTGTAATGTGTTAATTAATCTCACAGAATTGCACAACGCTTTTCTAGGATCAGTTTGGTTGCAGTGATTTTGGGGAAACTGAGAAGGGATATTTTGAATTGCATTGATGTCTGCAGTGACAATGGAAATATCCTCAGATAAAATCTATAAAGTGACATTATGAGAATCTTCTTTGTGATGTGCAAATTCATCTCACAGAGTTACACCATTCTTTACATGGAGAAGTTTGGCAGCACTGTTTTTGGGGAATCTGAGAGGGGATATTTTGGATAACATTGAAGCCAAGGGTGACAAAGAAAATATCCCTAGAAAATACTAGAAAGAAGCTTCATGTGATACTTTTTGTGATGTGTGAATTCATCTAACAGAGTTACACGATTCTTTTCTTGGAGCTGTTTGCTAACAATGTTTTCATTGATCTGCAATAGGATATTTGAGAGTGCATTGAAGCCTGTGGTGACAAAGGAAATATCCCCAGATCAAAACTGAAAAGAAACTTTCTGAGAAACTGCTTAGTGATGTGTGAATTCATCTCACAGAGTTACACCCTTCTTTTCATTGAGAAGTTTGCTAACACTCTTTTCATTTAATCTGCAAAGGGTTATTCAGAAGTGCAATGAGGAATATGGTGAAAAAGGAATTATCCTCAGATTAAAACTAATAAGAAGTTATCTGAGAAACATCTTTGTGATATGTGAATTCATCTCACCGAGTTACACCGTTCTTTTCATGGAACAATTTCATAGTACTGTTTTTGGGGAGACTGAGAAGGGATATTTTGGGTCAAATTGAAGCCTATGGTAACAATGGAAATATCCTCAGACAAAAACCAAAAAGAAGCTTTCTGAGAAACTGTTTTGTGATGTGTGAATTCAGCTTAGAGATTTACACCTTTCTTTTCATGGAAGTTTGCTAACACTATTTTCCTGGAATTTGCAAAGGGATATTCATGAGCACCTTGAGGCAAACGGTGAAAAAGGAAATATCCTCAGACAAAAACTAGAAAGAAGATTTCAGAGATATTGCTTTGTGATTTGTGAATTCATCTCAGAGTTACACGATATTTTTCATGGAACAGTTTGGTAGCACTCTTTTACAGGAATCTGAGAAGGGATATTTTGGATTGAATTGAAGCATATGGTGACAAAGGAAATATCCTCAGATACAAACTAGAAAGAAGATTTCTGAAAAACTTCTTTTTGATATGTGATTTCATTTCACAGAGTCCCACCAGTATTTTTATTGAGAGGTTTGCTAACACTTTTTTTGTGGAATCTGCAATGGGATATTACAGAGCACACTGAGGAAAATGGTGAAAAGGGAAATGTCCTCAGATAAAAACTAGAAACAAGCTTTCTGAGAAACAGCTTTGTGATGTGTGAATTCATCTCACAGACTTACCCTGTTCTTTGCATTGAGCAGTTTATACTTACACTGTTTTCTTGGAATCTGCATTCTGATGTTTCAGAGCACATTGAAGCTTATATAAACAAAAGAAATATCCTTATATAAAAGTAGAAAGAAGCTTTCTGAAAGACTGATTTCTAATGTGTGAATTCATCTTGCAGAGTTACACTGTTCTTTTTGTTGAGCAGTTTGCTAACACTGTTTTCTTGGAGTCTGCAAAGGGATATTTCAGAGTGCATTGAAGCTTATGGTGACAAAGGTGATATCCTCATATAAAAACTAGAAAGAAGCTTTATGAGAGACAATTTTGTGATTTCTAAATGCATCTCACAGAGTTACATGATTGCTTTCATGGATCAGTTTGGTAGCACTGTTTTTGGGGAATCTTAGGAAGGATATTTTGGATTGCATTGTAGCCAACAGTGACAAAGGAAACAGCCTTAGATAAAAAATAGAAAGAATCTTCCTGAGAAAGTTCTTTGTGATGCGTTTTTTTCATCTCACAGGGTTACACCTTTCTTTTCATGGAGCAGTTTGCTAACAGTTTTCCTGCAATCTGCATAGGTATATTTGGATCACATTGAAGTCAATAGCGATAAAGGAAATATCCTCAGCTAAAAACTAGAAGGAAGCTTTCTGAGAAACTTCTTTGGGATGCATGAATTCATCTCACAAAGTTACACCTTGCTTTTCATGGAGCAGTTTGCTAACACTGCTTTTGATGGATCTGCCAAGAAATATTTGGAGCGCATGGAGGAGTATGGTGAAAAAGGAAATACCCTCAGACAAAAACTAGAAAGAACCTTTCTGGGAAACTTCTTTGTGATGTGTGAATTCATTTCACAGAGTTACACTGTACTTTTCAATGAGCAGTTTGATAACTGCTTTCTTGGAATCTGCAAAGGTATACTATGGAGTGCATTGAATCGTATGGTGACAAAAGGAATATCCTCGTATAAAAAGTAGGAAGAATTTTTCTGAGAAACAGCTTTGTGATGTCCTAATTCATCTCACTGAGTTACATAATTCTTTTCGTGGATCAGATTGGTAGCACTGTTTTTGGGGAATCTGATGAAGGGTAATTTGAATCACATTCAAGCCAAAGGTGACAGAGGAAACAGCTTTAGATAAAAACTAGAAAGAAGCTTTCAGATAAAGTTCTTTGTGATGTGTGAATTCATCTCACAGAGGTGCGCATTTCTTTTCATGGAGTAGTTTGCTAACATTCTTTTCTTGGAATCTGCAAATGGATGTTTGGGAGTGCATTGAGGTCTATGGTGAAAAAGGAAATATCTGCAGATAAAAACTAGAAAGAAGCTTTCTAAGTAACTGCTTTATGATGTGTGAATTTATCTCACCAAGTTACACCATTCTTTTCATTGATCAGTCTGCTAACACTGTTTTCTTGGATATTCAATGGGATATTTCAGAGTGCATTGAAGCTTATGGTGACAATGGAAACATCCTCATATAAAAACTAGAAAGAAGCTTTCTGAGAAACCATTCTGTGATGTCCTAATTCATCTCACTGAGTTACATGATGCTTTTCGTGGATCAGTTTGGTAGCACTGTTTTTGGGGAATCTGAGAAGGGATAATTTGGATCACATTGAAGAATATGGTGACAAAGGAAATATCCTCAGATAAAAACTAGAAAGGGCTTTTCTGGGAAAGTTATTTGTGATGTTTGAATTCATCTCACCGAGTTACACCTTTCTTGCTTTGGAGCAGTTGCTTACAGTGTTTTCTTGGAATATGCAAAGGAATATTTGGGAGGGCATTAATGCCTATGGTGAAAAAGGAAATATCCTCAGGTAAAAACTATAGAGAATCTCTTTGAGAAACTGCTTTGTGATGTGTTTTCATCTCACAGATTATGCTATTCTTTTTTGAGGAAATATCCTCATATAAAAAGTAGAAAGAAGCTTTCTAAGAAAACGTATTCTGATGTGTTAATTCATCTAACAGAGTTACACAATTATTTTCCTTTTGCAGTTTGGTAGCACTGTTTTTTCAGTAATCTGAGAGGGGATAATTCGGATTGCATTTAAGCCTATGTTGAGAAAGGATATACCCTCAGATAAAAACTAGAATGAAGCATTCTGAGAAAGTTCTTTGTCATGTGGGAATTCATCTCAAAGAGTTACAAATTTCTTTTCATGGAACTTTTCATGTTTTTGAGTAATTTGCAAAGGGATTTTGGGGAGTGCATTGAGGCCTATTTTGAAAAACTAAATATCCTCAGATAAAAACTAGAAAGAAACTTTCTGAGAAATTGCTTTGTGATGTGTGAATTCATATCACCATGTTACACTGTTCTTTTCACTGAGCAGTTTGCTAACACAGTTTTTATGGAATCTGCAAATTGATATTTAGGAGCACATTGAGGCATATAGTGGAAAAGAAGATACCCTCACATAAAAACTATAAGGAAGCTTTCTGAGAAACTGTTTTGTGATGTGTGAATTCATCTCACAGCTTTACACTGTTCTTTTCATTGAGTAGTTTGCTAACACTGTTTTCGTGGAATATGCAATGTTATATTTCAGAGCGCATTTAAGTGTATGGTGACAAAAGAAGTATCCTTAGACAAAAAATAGAAGGTAGCTTTCCAAGAAACTCCTTTGTGATTTGTGAATTCATCTCACAGAGTTACATGATTCTTTTAATGGATCAGTTTGTTAGAAAAGCTTTGGGGAATCTGAGAAGGGATATTAGGGATAGCAATGAAGCCTATGGTGAAAAGGAAATATCCTTAGATAAAAACTAGAAAGAAGCTTTCTGAGAAAGTTCTTTGTGATGTGTGAATTCATCTCACAGAGTTACACCTTTATTTTAATGGAGTAGTTTGCTATCACTGTATTCCTGGAATCTGCAAAGGGATATTTGGGAGCACATTGAGACTATAGTGAAAATGGAAATATCCTCAGATAAAAATTAGAAGGAAGCTTTCTGAGAAACAGCTTTGTGATGTGTGAATTCAACTCACAGTGTTACACCATTCCTATATTTGAGCAGTTGGCTAACACTGTTTTCTTGGAATCTGCAATGGGATATTTCAGAGATCATTGAAGTTTAGGGTGACAAAGGAAATATTCTCAGACAAAAACTAGAAAGATGGTTTCTGAGACACTGCTTTGTGAGTTGTGAATTCTTCTCACAGAATTACATTATTCCTCTCAAAAAAACTTGTAGCACTGTTTTTGGGGAATCTTAGAAGGGATATTTTCAAACGCATTGAAGTCTATGGTGACAAAGGAATTATCCTCAGATAAACAGTAGAAATCAGCTTCTTGAGAAGCTTCTTTGTGATGTATGTATTCATCTCACAGAGTAACACCTATCTTTTCATGGAGATGTTTGCTAACACTCTTTTCGTGGAATTTGCAAGAGATATTTGTGATCACTTTGAGGCCTATAGTGAAAAAGGAAATACCCTCAGATAAAAAAGAGAAAGAAGATTTCTGAGAAACGGCTTTGTAATGTGTGATTTCACCTCACAGAGTTACACTGCTGTTTTCATTGAGCAGTTTGATAACACTGTTTTCTTGGAATCTGCAATAGGACATTTGGGAGTGCATTGAAGTCTATTGTGACAAAGTAAATATCCTCAGATAAAAACGAAAAAAAATCTCTCTGTGAAACTTTTTTGTGCTGTATCAATTCACCTCACAAAGTTACACCATTCCTTTCATTGAGAAGTTTACTAACAGTTTTTCCCTGGAATCTGCAAAGGGATATTCAGGAGCTAATTGAGGAAAATCGTGAAAAATTAATATCCTAAGATAAAAACTATAAAGAAACTTACTGAGAAACTCCTTTTTTATGTGTCAATTCGTGTCTCAGAATTACACCACTGTTTTCATGGGGCAGTGTGGTAACACTGTTTTTGGGGAGTCTGAGAAGTGATATTTTGGATTGCATTGAAGCCTATGGTGACAAAGGACATATCCTCAGATAAAACTAGAAAAACCTTTCTGAGAAACTTCTTTGTGATGTATATATTCATCTCTTAGAGTAGTACCTTTCTTTTCGTGGAGCAGTTTGCTAACACATTTTTCACGGAACAAATAAAGGGATATTTGGCAGTGAAGTGAGGCCTATGTTGAAAAAGGAAATATCCTCAGATAAAAACTAGAAAGAAGCTTTCTGAGAAAATTCTTTGTGATGTGTGAATTCGTCCCACAGAGTTACAACACTCTGTTCATGGAGCAGTTTGGTAGCACTGTTTTTAGGGAATGTGAGAGGGGATATTTCCAATTGCATTGAAGTCTATGGTGACAACAGAAATATCCTCAGATAAAAACTAGAAAGAAGCTTTCTGAGAAACTTCTTTGTGATGTGTGAATTCATCTCACAGAGTTACACCATTCCTTTCATGGAACCATTTACTCACATTATTTTCATGGAATCTGCAAAGGGATATTTGGGAACGCATTGATGCCTATCATGAAAGTGGAAATATCCTCAGATAAAAACCAAAAAGAAGCTTTCTGTGAAACTGCTTTGTGAGGTGTAAAATTATCTCACCGAGTTACCCCGTTCTTTTCATTGAGAAGTCTGCTCACACTTTTTTCATGGAATCTGCAATGGGATATCCCAGAGAGCATTGCAGAATATGGAGAAAAAGGATATAACCTCAGATAAAATCAAGAAAGAAGCAGTCAGAGAAACAGCTTTCTGATGTGTGAATTCATCTTACAGAGTTACATCATACTTTTCATGTAGCAGTTTGGTAACACTGTTTCTGGAGACTGAGAAGGGATATTTTGTACTGCATTGAAGCCAATACGTGACATATGGAAATATAATCAGATAAAAACTATCAAGAAGCTTTCTGAGAAACTTCTTTGTGGTGTGTGTTTTCACCTCTCAGAGTAACACATTTCTTTTCATGGAGCAGGTTGCTAACACTGTTTTTGTTGGATCTACAATGTGATATTTGGGAACAAGTTGAGACCTATAGTAAAAAGGAAAATATCCTCAGATGAAAACTAGAAGGAAGCTGTCTGAGAAACTGCTTTGTGATGGGTGATTTCATCTCACAGAGCTACACCACTCCTTTTGTGGAGCAGTTTGCTAACAATGTTTTCATGGAATCTGCAATAGGATATTTCAGAGTGCATTTAAGCCTTTGGTGACAAACAAAATAACGTCAGACAAAAGCCAAAAAGAAACTTTCTGTGAAACTGCTTAGTGATGTGTGAATTCACCTCACAGAGTTACACTTTATTTTCATGGCACAGTTTTGTAGCAAAACTGTGCCATGAATTGGGAATTGGGGAATCTGATTTGGGGAATTCTGAGAAGGGATATTCCCTTCTCAGAATTCTTTTCATTGAAAAGAAATTACACAGTTCTTTTCATTGAAAAGTTTTCTAATGCTCTTTTCCTGGAATCTGCAATGGGATATTTGGAATTGCATTGAGGACTATGGTGAAAAAGCAAATATTCTCAGATAAAAACTAGAAAGAAGCTTTCTGAGAAACAGCTTTGTGGTGTGTGAATTCATCTCACAGAGTTACACCATTCTTTTCATGGAGCAGTTTGGTGGCACTGTTTTTGGGGAATCTGAGAAGGGAAGATTGTTATCACATGGAAATCTCTGGTGAAAAAGGAAATATCACCAGGCGTGGTGGCTCAAGCCTGTAATCCCAGCACTTTGGGAGGCTGAGGCAGGTGGATCATGTGGTCAGGAGATCGAGACCATCCTGGCTAACATGGTGAAACCCCTTCTCTACTAAAAATACAAAAAATTAGCTGGGCGTGGTGGTGGGAGCCTGTAGTCCCAGCTACTCGGAGGCTGAGGTGGGAGAATGGCATGAACCTGGGAGGCAGAGCTTACAGTGAGCCATGATCGCGCCACTGCACTCCAGCCTGGGCGACACAGAAAGACTCCATCTCAAAAAAAAAAAAAAAAAAAAGGAAATATCCTCAGATAAAAATTAGAAAGAAGCTTTCTGAGAAACAGCTTTGTGATGTGTGTATTCATCTCACAGATTTACATGATTCTTTTCTTGGAGCAGTTTACTAACACCATTTTCACAGAATCAGCAATAGGATATTTGAGATTGCATTGAAGTCTATGGTGACAAAGGAAATATCCTCAGACAAAAACTAGAAAGAAGCTTTCTGATAAACTGATTTATTATTTGTGAACTCATCTCACAGAGTTGTGATTCTTTTATTAGAACAGTTTGGTAGCACTGTTTTTGGGGAATCTCAGAAGTGTTAATTTACATTGAATTGAAGCCTATGGTGACAAAGGAAATATCCTCAGATGAAAACAAGAAAGAAGATTTCTGAGAAAGTTCTTTTCGATGTGTGACTTCATCTCACAGAGTTACACTTTCTTTTCATGGAGCACTGTGGTAACACTGTTTTCATGGAATCTGCAAAGGAATATTTCTGAGTGCTTGAGGCCTATGGTGAAAAGGGAAATATCTTCAGATAAAAACTAGAAATATCCTTTCTGAGAAACTGCTTTGTGATTTGTGAATTCATCTCACAGAGTTACACGATTGTTTTCATGGATCAGTGTGGTAGCACTGTTTCTAGGCAATCTGACAAGGGATACTTTGGATCGCATTTAAGCCTATGGTGACAAAGGAAATATCCTCAGACAAAAACCAAAAGGAAGCTTTCTGTGAAACTACTTTGTGATGCATGAATTCTTCTCACAAAGTTACACTGTTGTTTTCTTTGAGAAGGTTGCTAACACTTTTTTTCGTGGAATCTGCAATGGAATATTCAGGAGCGCATAGAGAAATATGGTGAAAAAAGGAAATATCTTCTGATAAAAACTAGTGAGAAACTTACAGAGAAACAGCTTTGTGATGTGTGAATTCATTTCAGAGAGTTACACCATTCTTTTCATGTAGCAGTATGGTAGCACTGTTTTTGGGTAATCTGCAATAGGATATTTGGGAGTGTATTGAAGCCTATGGTGACAAAGGAAATATCCTCAGACAAACCCAAAAAGAAGCTTTCTGAGAAACTGCTTTGTAATGTGTGAATTCACTTCAAAAATTTACACTTTTCTTTTCATGGAGCAGTTTGCTAACACTATTTTTGTGGAATCTGTAAATGGATATTCATGAGTGCATTGAGGCCGATGGTGAAAAAGGAAATATCATCAGACAAAAATTAGAAAGAAACTTTCTGAGAAATTGCTTTGTGATTTGTGAATTCATCTCACTGGGTTACACCTTTCTTTTCATTGAGCAGTTTGGTAACACTGTATTTGTGGAATGTGCAATGGGATATTAGGGAGCGCCTAGAGTCCAATGGTGAAAAAGTAAACATCTTCAAGCAAAAACAGGAGAGAAGCTTTCTGAGAAACTCCTTTGTGATGTGTGCATTCATCTAATAGAGCTAAACGTTTCTGTTGAGGGAGGACTTCAATATCACTTTTTTTGTGGTGTCTGAGAAGGGATATTTGGGAGCACATGAAGCCTGTGGTGGAAAAGGAAATATCCTCAAATAAAAACTAGAACGAAGCTTTCTGAGGAAGCTGTTTGTGATGTGTGAATTTATCTCACAGAGTTACACCTTACTTTTCATTGAGCAGTTTGCTGAAACTGTTTTTGAGGAATGTGCAAAGGAATATTTGGGAGTGCATTGAGGCCTATAGTGAATAAAGAAATATCCTAAGATAAAAACTAGAAAGAATCTATCTGAAAAACTGGTTGGTGTTGTGTGAATTCATCCAACAGGGTTACATTGTTCTTTTCATTCAGCATTTTGCTAACACTGTTTTTGTGGAATATGCAACAGAATATGTTGGAGCACATTGAAGCATATTGTGACAAAGGAAATATCCTCAGATAAAAACTAGAAAGAAGTTTTCTGAGAAACTGTTTTGTGATGTATGAATTCATCTCAAAGAGTTACACTACTTTTTTTGTGGAGCACTCTGCTAACACTGTTTTCATGGAATCTGCAATAGGATATTTCAGAGTGCATTAAAGCCTTTGGAGCAGTGGAAATATTCTCAGACAAAAAACAAATAAGCTTTCTGTGAAACTGCTTAGTGATGTGTGAATTCATCTCACAGACTTACACCTTTATTTTCATGGCGCAGTTTGGTCACACTCTTTTTGGGGAATCTGAGAAGGGATATTTTGGATAGCATTCAAGCCTATGGTGAAAAAGGAAATATCCTCAGACAAAAAATAGAAAGAAACTTTCTGAGACAGTTCTTTGTGATGTGTGAATTCATCTCACATAGTTACACCTTTCTTTTCATGAAGCAGCTTGCTAATGCTGCTTTTCTGCAAAGAGATACTTGGGAACGCCTTGAGGCCTCTGGTGAAAAAGGAAATATCCTTAGAGAAAAACTATAAAGAAGCTTTATGAGAAACTCCTTTGTGATGGGTGAATTCATCTCACAGAGTTCCATCTTTCTTTTCATGGTGCAGTTTGGTAGCACTGTGTTTGGGCAATCTGCAAAGGGATTTTCAGGAGCTCATAGAGGAATATGGTGAAAAATGAAATCTCTTCAGATAAAAACTGGAGAGAAAGTTTCTGATAACTCTTTTGTGATGCATGCATTCACTCATAGAGGTAAAGCTTTCTGTTGAGAGAGTACTTTGGCATCACTGTTTTTGTGGTGTCTGAGAAGGGATATTTGGGAGCGCATGATAGCCAATGGTGGAAAAGGAAATATCCTGAGATAAAAAAAGAAAGAAGGCTTCTGAGAAATTTCTTTGTGATGGCTGAATTCATCACACAGAGTTACAACTTTGTTTTCTTTGAGCAGTTTGGTAGCACTGTTTTTATGGAATCTGCAAAGGGATTTTCAGAAACTCCTGAAGGCCTACTGTGGAAAAGGAAATAAATTCATATAAATACTAGAGACAAACTTTTTGAGAAACGGTTTTGTGATGAGTGTATTCATCTCAAAGAGTTTAAACTTTTTGTTGATTGAGCAGTTCTGTGTCACTGTTTTGGTGGTATCTGAGAGGAGTGATTTTTGAGCACATTGAAGCATGTGGTAAAAAAGGAAATATCACCAGATTTAAACTAGAAAGAAGTTTTCTGAGAAACTACTTTGTTATGGGTGAATTCATCTCACAGAGTTACACCTTTCTTTTCATTGAGCAGTTTGGTAACACTGTTTTTCTGGAATCTGCAAAGGGATATTTGGGAGTGCAAAGAGTCTAATGGTGAAAAAGGAAATATCTTCAGGTAAAAACTGGAGAGAAACACTCTGAAAAACCCCTTTGTGGTGTGTACATTCATTTCACAGAGCTAAACATTTCTGTTGAGGGAGCACTTTGGCATCACTGTTTTTGTGGTGTCTGAGAAGGGATATTTTGGAGCACATGGAAGTCTATGGTTTAAAATGAAATATCCGCATATAAAAACTAGAAAGAAGCTTTCTGAGAAACAGCTTTGTGATGTGTGAATTCATCTCACAGAGATACACCATTGTTTTCATGGAGCAGTTTGTTAGCACTGCTTTTGGGGAATCTGAGAAGGAATATTTTGGATCACATTGAAGCCTACGGTGACAAAGGAAATATCCTCAGATCAAAACTAGAAGCAAGCTTTCTGAGAAAGTTCTTTATGATGTGTGAATTCTCACAGTGTTACACCTTTCTTTTCCTGGAGCAGTTTGCTAACACTGTTTTCATGGAATCTGCAATGGGATATCCCAGAGCCCTTTGATGCCTATAGTAAGAAAGGAACTTTCCTCTGATAAAAACTAGAAAGAAGCCATCTGGAAAACAGCTTTGTGATGTGTGATTTTGTCTCACAGAGTTTCACCATTCTTTTCATTGAGCAATTTGATAACACTGTTTCTGTGCAATCTGCAATAGGATATTTCAGAGTGCATTTAAGCCTATGGTGACAAAGGAAATATCCACAGATAAAAGTCCAAAAAGAAGCTTTCTGTTAAACTTCTTTGTGATGTGAAAATTCATCTCACAGGGTTACAACGTTCTTTTCATTGAAAAGTTTGCTAACACTTTTTTCGTTTTATCTGCTGTGGGATATTGGGGAGTGCATTGATTAAAATGGTGAAAAAGGAAATATTCTCAGATTAAAACTAGAAAGTTTTCTGAGAAACATCTTTGTGATAATTGGATTCATCTCTCAGAGTTACACCATTCTTTTCATGGAATAGATTTTTAGCACCGTTTTTGGGGAATCTGAGAAGGGATATTTTGGGTCACATTGAAGCCTATGGAGACAAAGAAAATATCCTTAATTAAAAACTAGTAAGAAGATTTCTGAGAAACTACTTCATCATGTGCGAATTCATCTCACAGAATTACAATGATGCTTCCATTGAGCAATTTGATAACACTGTTTTCGTGGATCTGCAATAGGATATTTGGGAGCACATTGAAGCCTATGGTGACAAAGGAAATGTCCTCAGACAAAAACGAAAAGAAGCTTTCTGAGAAACTGCTTTGTGATTTCTGAATTCATCTCACAGAGTTGCACTTTTCTTTTCATGTAGCAGTTTGCTAACACTGTTTTTTTTTTTTTTTTTTTTTTTTTTTTTTGAATCTGCAAAGGGATATTTGTGAGCAATTTGAGGCCTATGGTGAAAAAAGAAATATCCTCATATAAAAACTAGAAGAAGCTTTCTCAGAAACTGCTATCTGATGTGTAATTTCATCTCACAGAGTTACACTGTGTTTTTGATTGAGCAGTTTGTTAACACTGTTTTCTTGGAATCTGCAATGGGATATTTGGGAGTGCATTGAAGCTTATGGTGATAAAGGAAATATCCTCATATAAAAACTAGAAAGAAGCTCTCTGAGAAACTGTTTTGTGATGTGTTAATTCATCTCACAGAGTTACAGGATTCTTTTCATGGATCAGATTGGTAGCACTATTTTTCTTTAATCTGAGATGGGATATTTTGGATCGCATTGAAGCCTTTGGTGACTAAGGAAATACACTCAGATAAAAACTGGAAAGAAGCTTTCTGAGAAAGTTCTTTGTGATGTGTGTGTTCATGTCACTGAGTTACACTTTTCTTTTCATAGAGCAGTTAGCTAAAACTGCTTTCCTGGTATTTGAAAAGGGATATTTGGGAGCACCTTGAGGCCTACAGTGACAAAAGAAACATCCTCAGACAAAAGCTATAAAGAAGCCTTATGAGAAACTCCTTTGTGATTCATGAATTCATCTCACAGAGTTACACCTTTCTTTTCATTGAGCAGTTTGGTAGCACTGTATTTGCGGAATCTGCAAAGGGATATTCAGGAGCTCATAGAGGTTGATGGTGAAAAAGTAAATACCTTCAGATAAAAACTGGAGAGAAGGTTTTTTAGAAACTATTTTGTTATATGTGTGTTCACCTAAGAGAGATAAACCATTTTGTTGATTGAGCAGTTTGGCATCACTGTTTTTGTAGTGGCCGAGAAGAGATTTTTGGGAATGCATTGAGGCTGATGCTGGAAAAGTAAATATGCTGCACAGATTACAGCTAGAAAGGAGTTTTCCGAGAAATTTCTTTGTGATGGGTGAATTCGTCTCCCAGAGGTAAACTACTCTTTTCATGGAGCAGTTTGTTAACCCTGATATTGAGGAATCTACAAAGGGATATTCAGAGCACAGAGAAGCCTATGGTGAAAAAGGAAATACCCTCAGATAAAAACTAGAAAGAAGCTTTCTGAGAGACTGTTTTGAGTTGGGTGGGTTCACCTCACCGAATTAAATCTTTATTTTCATTGAACAGTTTGGTAACACTGTTTTTGTTCAATCTGTAATGGGATATTTTGGAGTACATAGAGGCCTAAGGTGAAAAAAATTCTCAAGGTAAAAACTGGAGAGAAGCTTTCAGAGAAAATTCTTTGTGATTTGTGCATTCATCTCACCTTTCTGTTGAGGGAGCACTTTGGCATCACAGTTTTTGTGGCATCTTAGAAGGGATATTTGAGAGTGCATTGAAGTCTGTGGTGGAGAAGGAAATATCTTAAGATAAAAATTAGAAAGAAGCTTCCTGAGAAACTGCTTTGTAATGGGTGAATTTTTCTCACAGAGGTAAACCATTCTTTTCATTGCACAGTTTGGTAGCACTGTTTTTGTGGAATCTGCAGTGGGATATTTGGGAGCAAAAAGAGGCCAAAGATGAAAAAGAAAATTCTTCAGGTAAAAACCGGAGAGAAGCTTTCAGAGAAACTCCTTTGTGGTGTTTACATTTGTCTCATAGAGCTAAACGTTTCTGTTGAGGGAGCACTTTGGTATCACTGTTTCTGTGGTGTCAGAGAAGGGATATTTGGGAGCACATTGAAGCCTATGGTTGAAAAGGAAATATCCTCAGATAAAAACAACACAGAAGCTTTCTGAGAAACTGTTTTTTGATGAGTCAATTTATGTCACAGAGCGACATCATTCTTTTCATGGAGCAGTTTGTTAGCACTGTTTTTGTGGAATCTGCAGAGGGAGATTTTGGAGCTCATAGGGATGTGAAGTGAAAAAAGAAAATTCTTCAGGTAAAAACTGGAGAGAAGCTTTTGGAGAAACTCCTTTGTGATGTGTGCATTTGTCTCATGGACCTCTATGATTCTCTAGAGGGAGCACTTTGGCATCACAGTTTTTGTGCTGTCTGAGAAGGGATATTTGCGAGCACATTGAAGCCACTGGTAGAAAAGGAAATATCATCAGATAAAAACCAAAACGAAGAATTCTGAGAAACCGCTTTGTGATGTGTGAATTTATGTCACAGAGTTACACTGTTCTTTTCATTGTGCAGTTTGCTAACACTGTTTTCTTGGAATCTGCAATGGGATATTATGGAGTGCATTGAAGCTGATGGTGACAAAGGAAATATACTCATATAAAAACTGGAAAGAAGCTTTCTGAGAACCCAATTTGTGATGTATTAATTCATCTCACAGTGTTACAGGATTCTTTTCATGAATCAGTTTGGTAGCACTGTTTTTGTGGTGTCTGAGAAGGGTTATTTGGGAGTGCATGGAAGCCGGTGGTGGAAAAGGAAATATCCTGAGATAAAAAATACAAAGAAGCTTTCTGAAAAATTACTTTGTGATGGATGAATTCATCACACCGAGTTACATCGTTTTTTTCCTTGAGCAGTTTGCTAGCCCTCTTTTTAAGGAATCTGCAAAGGGATATTTGGGAGCTCCTAGAGGTCTATGGTGAAAAAAGAAATAACTTCAGATAAAAACTGGAGAGAAGATATTCGAGAAATGGTTTTGTGATGTGTATATTTATCTCATAGAGCTGACACTTTTTGTTCATTGAGCCATTTGCCATCACGGTTTTGTGGTATCTGAGAGGAGATATTTGGGAGCACATTGAAACCTATGGTGAAAAGGAAATATCTTCAGATTTAAACTAGAAAGCAGCTTTCTGAGAAACTGCTTTGTGATGGGTGAATTCATCTCACAGAGTTACACCTTTCTTCTCATTGAGCAGTTTGGTAACACTGTTTATGTGGAATCTGTAAAGGGATATTCGGGAGTGCTCAGAGTCCAGTGGTGAGAAAGGAAATATTCTCAGGTTAAAAAGAGGAGAGAAGCTTTCTGAGAGTCTCCTTTGTGATGGGTGCATTCATCTCATAGAGCTAAACGTTTCTATTGAGGGAGGACTTTGGTATCACTGTTTTTGTCCTGTTTGAGAAGGGTATTTGGGAGTGCATTGAAGGCTAGGGTGGAAAAGGAAATAACCTCAGAAAAAAAGTTAGAAAGAAACTTCCTGAGAAACTGATTGGTGATGTGTTAATTCATCACACAGGGTTACATGATTCCTTTCATGGAGCAGTTGGTAGCACTGTTTTTGGGGAATCTGAGAAGGGATAATTTGGATCACATTGAAACCTATGGTGACAAAGGAAATATCCTCAGATAAAAACAAAAAAGAAGTTTTCTTAGAAACTGCTTTTTGATATGTGAATTCATCTCAAACAGTGCACTGTTCTTTTCATTGAGGAGTTTGCTAACACGTGTTCTTGGAATCTGCAGTGGGATACTTCTGAGTGCATTGAAGCTTAGGTTGACAAAGCAAATATCCTCAGATAAAAGCTAGTAAGAAACTTTCTGACAAACTTCTTTGTGATTTGTGAATTCATGTCACAGAGAAACAAGACTGTTTTCATGGAGCAGTTTGGTAGTACTGTTTTGGGGAATCTGAGTAGGAATATTTGTGAGAACTTTGAGGCCTGTAATGAAAAGGAAATATCCTTAGATAAAAACTAGAAACTTTCTGAGAAACTGCTTTGTGATGTGTGAATTTATCTCACAGAGTTACACTATCATTTTCATTGAACAGTTTGACAAAACTGTTTTCTTGGAATCTGCAATAGGATATTTGGGAGTGCTTTGACGTCTACTGTGACAAAGGAAATATCCTCAGATCAAAACCAAAAAGAAGCTTTCTGTGAAACTGCTTTGTGATGTTTCAATTCACCTCACAGAGTCACAAAGTTCCTTTCATTGAGAACTTTGCTAACACTTTTTTCCTGGAATCTGCATTGGGATATTCCAGAGCTCATTGAGGAATATGGTAAAAAAGGAAATATCCTCATATAAAAACAGGAAAGAAGCTTACTGAGAAACTGCTTTGTGATGTGTCAATTCATCTCACAGAGTTACATCATTCTTTTCATGGAGCAGTTTTGTAGCACTGTTTTTAGGGAATCTGAGAAGGAATATTTTCAATATCATTGAAGCCTAAGGTGACAAAGCAAATATCCTCAGAAAAGAACTAGAAAGAAGCTTTCTGAGAAACTGCTTTGTGTTGTGTGAATTCATCTCACAGAGTTACACCACTCTTTTCATGGAGAAGCTTGGTTGCACCGTTTCTGGGGAATCTGTGAAGGGATATTTTGAATCTCATTGAAGTCTATGGTTACAAAGGAATTATCCTCAGATAAAAAACTACAAAGAAGGTTGCTGAGAAAGCTCTTTGTGATGCATTAATTCATTTCACCGAGTTACACCTTTATTTTCATGGAGCCATTTGTTCAACCTGTTTTTGTGGAATCTGCCAAGGGTTATTTGGGAGCACATTGAGATCTATGGTGAAAGAGGAAATATCCTCAGATAAAAATCAAAAAGAAGCTTTCTGTGAAACTGCTTTGTGATGTGTGAATTCATCTCACAGAGTTGTCAAGTTCTTTTCATTGAGAAGGTTGCTAACAATTTTCTCGAGAATCTGCAATGGGATATTCTGGAGAGCATTGAGGAATATGGAGAAAACAGAAATATGCAGTTAAAATCTAGAAAGAAGCGGTCTGAGAAACAGCTTTGTGATGTGTGAATTCATCTTACAGAGTTAGACCATTCTTTTCATGGAACAGTTTGGTAGCACTGTTTTTAGGGAATTTGAGAAGGGATATTTTGGATCACCTTGAAGACTAGGATGACAATGGAAATATAATCAGATAAAAAACAGCAAGAAACTTTCTGAGAAACTTCTTTGTGATGTGTGTACTCATCTCATAGACTAACACCTTTCTTTTCATGGAGCTGTTTGCTAACACAGTTTTCGTGGAATCTACAAAATGATATTTGGGAGTGAGTTGAGACCTATCAAGGAAAAGGAAATATCCTCAGATAAAAATTAGAAGGAATATTTCTGAGAAAATGCCTTGAGATGTGTGAATTCATCTCACAGAGTTACACCACACTTTTCTTGGAGTAGTTTGCTAACACTGTTTTCGTGGCATCTGCAATAGGATATTTCAGAGTGCATTGAAACCTTTGGTGACAAAAGAAATAGCCTCAGACAAAAAAAGAAGCTTTCTGTGAAACTGCTTAGTGATATGTGAATTCACATCACAAAGTTACACCTTTATTACATGGTGCAGTTTGGTACAACTCCTTTTGGGGAATCTGAGAAAGGATGTTTTGGATCACATTGAAGCCTATAGTGACAAAGAAAATATCGTCAGACAAAAACTAGAAAGAAGCTTTGTGAGAAATTGCTTTGTGATGTTTTAATTCACCTCAGAGAGTTACATGACTTTTTCCATGGACCAGTTTTTTTGCACTGTTTTTGGAAAATCTGTGAAGGGTTATTTTCAATTGAAATGAAGCCTAAGGTGACAGAGGAAATATCCCCAGATAAAAATTAGAAAGAAGCTTTCTGAGAAACTAATTTGTGCTGTGTGAATTCACCTTACAGAGTTACAGCTTTCCTTTCACTGAGGAGTTTGATAAAACTGTTTTCGTGGAATCTGCAATAGGATATTTGGGATCGCATTGAAGCCTATGTTGACCAAGGAAATATTCCCAGATAAAAACCAAAAGGATGCTTTCTGAGAAACTGCTTTGTCATGTGTGAATTCATCTGACAGAGTAACACTGTTCTTTCCACTGAGCAGTTTGCTAACACTGTTTTCTTGGTATCTCTAATGGGATATTTTGGAACGCATTGAAGTTTATGGTGACAAAGGAGGAAATATCCTCAGACAAAAACTACAAAGAAGCTTTCTGAGAAACTGCTTTGTAAATTGTGAATTCATCTTACAGAGTTACACAATACTTTACGTGGAACAGGTTGGTAGCACTGTTTTTGGGGAATCTGAGAAGGGATACTTTGGATTGAATTGAAGCGTATGGTGACAAAGAAAATATCTTCTGCTTTTTGATGTGTGAATTCATCTCACAGAGTTAAACCATTCTTTTCATTGAGAAGTTTGCTAACATTCTTTTCGTGGAACCTGCAAAGGGATGTTCGGGAGCACATTGAGGCCTATGGTGAAAAAGGACATATCCTCAGATAAAAACAAGAAAAAAGCTTTCTGAGAAACTGTTTTGTGATGTGTGAATTCATTTCACAGAGTTGCAGGATTCTTTTCATGGAGCAGTTTGGTAGCAGTTTTTGGGGAATTTGAGAATGGATACTTTGGATCGCATTGAAGCCTACGGTGGAAAAGGAAATATTCTCATAAAAACTAGAAAGAATCGTTCTGAAAAACTTCTTTGTGATTTGTGAATTCATCCCACAGAGTTACCCCCTTCTTTTCATGGAGCAGTTTGCTAACAGTATTTTTGTGTAATCTGCAAAGAGATGTTTGGGATCGCATTGAGGCCTATAGTGAATAAGGAAATATCCTCCAATAAAAACTAGAAAGAAGCTTTCTGAGAAACTACTTTGTGATGTTTGACTTCATCTTACAGAGTTACACTGTTCTTTTCATTGAACAGTTTGATAACACCGTTTTCATGGAATCTGCTATAGGATATTTGGGAGCTCATTGAAGCCTATAGTGACAAAGTAATTATACTCAGATAAAAACCAAAAAGAATCTTTCTGAGAAACTGCTTTGTGATGTGTGAATTCATCTCACAGAGTAACACTGTTCTTTTCATTCATCATTTTGCTAACAGTGTTTTCTTGGAATCCACAATGGGATATTTTGGAGTGCATTTTAAGCTTATGGTGACAAAGGAAATACCCTCATAAAAAAACTAGAAAGAAGCTTTCTGTGAAACCATTTTGTGATGTGTTAATTCATCTCACAGAGTTACATGATTCTTTCCATGGTAGCACTTTTTGGGGGGCATCTGAGAAGGGATATGTTGGATTGCATTGAAGCATATGGTGACAAAGGAAATATTCTCAGAAAAAAAAAACTAGAAAAAAGCTTTCTGAGAAAGATATTTGTGTTGTGTGAATTCATCTCACAAGGGTACACCTTTCTTTTCATGGAGAAGTTTGATAACGCTGTTTTCGTGGAATCTGCAAAGGGTTATTTGGGAGAGCATTGAGGCCTAAGGTGAAATAGGAAATATCCTCAAGTAATAACTAGAAAGAAGCTTTCTGAGAAACGGCTATGGGATGTGTGAATTTATCTTACAGTGTTACAACGTAGTTTTCATTGACCAGTTTGATAACACTGTTTTTGTGGAATCTGCAGTAGGATATTTTGCAGTGCGTTGAAGCCTCTGGTGACAAAGAAAATATCCTCAGATAAAAACCAGAAGGAGTCTTTCTGTGAAAGTGATTTGTGATGTGTGAATTCATCTAACAAAGTTACAATCTCCTTTTAATTGAGAAGCTTGCTAGCACATTTTTTGTATAATCCGCAATGAGATATTTGGGAGCGCAGAGAGGAATATGTTGAAAAAGGAAATACCCACAGAAAGACACTTGTAAGAGGCTACTGAGAATCCAGTTTGTGATGTGTGAAATCATTTCTCAGGGTTATACAATTCTCTTCATGGAGTAGTATGGTAGCACTGTTTTTGGGCATTCTAAAATAGGATATTTGGGGGCCCTTTGAAGCCTCTGGTGACAAACGAAATATCCTCAGACTAAAACAATAAAGAAACTTTCTGAAAAACTGCTTTGTGATTCATGAATTCATCTCACAGAGTTACACGATTCTTTTCATGGAGCAGTTTGGTCGCACTGTTTTGGGGGAATCTGAGAAGGGATATTTTTGATCCTTTGAATCCTATGGTGACACAGGAAATATCCTCAGGTAAAAAAGAGGAAGAAGCTTTCTGAGAAGGTTCTTTGTGATGTGTGAATTCATCTCAGTGTTACACCTTTCTTTTCTTTTCTTTTTTTTAGAGCTAAGTGTAAAAGAGCAACAGCAAATGGCCACTGCCCATTATATTTGCAAATGAGTGAGTGGATGAATACGCTGAACAAACACACAGAAACCAAACAATTCACAGAGTAAATTCTGCATTTCCCACATTCATAGGGAAAAGAATCTCTAAAAAAAAAGTAGTTAGCGTTTGTTCTTTTGTAGGTTGAACAGTACAAAGCTCTGGACAGGAGTAGCCTTACAAACAGGATTGCAAGCAGCCCTCTGCACCCCAAGTGAGGACTAGGGTGCAGTGAGAGGCCTTCATGCACTTTTGACAGCTCAGTACCTGTGAGAGAACAGAAGTGATGCAGGGACTTTTTAACCCACAATGCATGAGGTATATGGAAATGTCTGTGAAAGAACCACCAGCAGCTAGAGGGACCAGGCAAAGTTTTCTCACAGCAACTGCTGATGAAGGATTTCCCACACCATCTCCTTCTGGAAGAGAGGCATCTGGTGCTGAGTAAATGTGATAGGTTTTTCCCTAGAAATATAATCTGCAGATTTACAAGTAAACATTCCACAATCACTCCCATTCAACTGTCGAGGAATCTCACGTGGTTTCATGCTGTAATGGGTCCACTCTAAAAGATTCAGATCACTCTTTCGTTTGGTCTTACTTTCATCCTGTAAATACTGAGAGAGAATCTCACAGATTCTGTGGCCCTTTTGTCCCATAGAATCCAGGTATTTAAGACACTTTTTTCTTCAGTCTATCACTACCAGGCTCCAATGTACCTTCCGATGATTAGGCACCAGAATAATTTCTTGTTCAAAGAGATTTACCCCTTTGATCCATCGTTTCACTGCTTGGTAACCCCCAGACTTTAATTTAGGATAGAAGAAAGTACTAAATACATGAAGTGCCGGATAGCCTTGCTTTCTATTTCTTTCCACCAGAAGATTCATGTAAAAATTAATGACTTCATCATTGAGCCAGTGATAGCTCTTTAATGTCTGAATATCTGCTCGAGTAATTTGCAATTTGAAAGCACAACTTAGGATTTCAACCTGTGGGCCATGGCCTAGGGCATTACTGATTTCCTTTTCCATGTCCTCTGTAAGTTCAAGGAGATCGTCCATTCTTCTGTCCCTCTCTTTGCCTGAGCAATTCGTTTCCTTTGTCTCAATTGACACTTTCCTGCTGAATAAGCCATTGCTTCCACTGCCCAGGCGGAGTCGGGCCAACACTTCTTCTGATAGGTCGGGCTCCAGTTGGTATCCCCTCCTACTTTCATCTTCAAATCTGATTCCAAACATCTTCTCCGTATCATAAATTTTCCCCTTTGAACACCTCTTTTCGCTTCTCATGAACATAGAGGTCCCCTTGTTTCAACAAGTCTATATTGCTTTGGAACAAACTGAGTTGTTTTGACTCCGTGATTTTGCTCTTCCTCCCAGCCTTTGGTCTTTAATGTGTCCATCTGACTTCTTTGAGAACTGTGATAACCTGAAGTTACAGGGCAGACAGATTTTCCATGACCACTTTTTTTAAGTCGTTCCAATAACCTTCGGTACTTCTCTCTTTCCTCTTTTTGAACACCCTCCTCCACAATATAATGGGGACGCCTTAGACCCTTGCTACTCTCTTCAGAAATAAACTCTGTTACAGACTGATCCTGAGGTTTCCACATTAAAGAACTCTCTGGATTACCTTTGCTATGGCGATGGCCACCTGGTCTTCTATTATTGCCTTCTGAGTTCAAAGTAAAACCAAAGGAAGGCAGGACTCTGCGTGGCTGAGCTCGGGTTACTGTCACTCTGATCTTTGGATAGTCACTTATTCAATTAGGAGATTTATTACTCAGTTTCAGCATGTTGTTCCAGGATTCAGAACCTGTCAGTTCACAAGATGAAGAGTTCGAAAATACCTCTCCTGAAGAGGCCACATTCTGTGTTCCATTACAAGCAGAAGTTACCATGGGCTTTGTGGTCAGCTGGAATGGGAATCCAAATAAGCTGGCAGCACTGTAGAGACTGTTTTTCACTTGGTGAATAAAGCAGTCTAATCTTGGTCTTTTGGCTGGTATTTCATCAGTGTCCACTGTAGAAAACAGAATGCTGTCTGAGTGCTGCCTCTTCAGGAGGGCCTGGCAGGGGGCACCGGCCAGTCACAGAAACAGAAAATGGTGCCGAGAATCCTAACCAGCCATCTGTACATACCAGGCCCGAGCAACAGCGGCAGCCGACACACCCCGAGACATAAACCCCAGAGCTGTCGCTGCCGCTGCAGCCTTTGCCATCTCAGCCACTGCCAGAGACACCTTTCTTTTCATGGAGCAGTTTGCTAACACTGTTTTCGTGGCATCTACAAGGGAATATTTGGGAGCACATTGAGTCCTATGGTGAAAAAGGAAATATCCTCAGATAAAAACTAGAAAGATGTTTTGTGAGAAACTGCATTGTGATATGTGAATTCATCCCACAGAGTTACACCATTCTTTTCATGGAACAGCTTGGTAGCACTGTTTTTGGGTAATATGAGGAGGGATATTTCGGATCACATTGAAGCCTATGGTGACAAAGGAAATATCCACAGATAAAAACTAGAAAGACTTTCTGAGAAAGTTCTTTGTAATGTGTGAATTCATCTCACAGAGTTACACCTTTCTTTTCACTGCACAGTTTGCTAACACTTTTCCTGGAATCTGCAATGGGATATTTACGAGTGCATTGAGGTCTATGGTGAAAAAGGAAATATCCTCAGATAAAAACTAGAAAGAACTTTTCTATGAAAGTGTTTTATGATGTGTGAATTCATCTCACAGAGTTACACTGTTCTGTTCATTGAGTAGCTTGATAACAGTGTTTTCATGGAATCTGCGATAGGATATTTGGAAGCATATTGAAGCCTATGGTGACAAATTTAATAGCCTCAGACAAAAACGAAAAAGAAACTTTCTGAAAAACTGCTTTGCAATGTGGGAATTCATCTCACAGATTTACACCTTTGTTTTCATGGAGAAATTTGCTAACACTGTTTTCTTGCAATCTGGATTGAGATATTCCGAAACACATTAAGGTCTATAGTGAAAAAGGAAATACCTTCATTTAAAAATCAGAAAGAAGCTATCTGGGAATCCCTTTTGTGATGTGTTATTTCATCTCACAGAGTTACACGATTCTTTTCATGGATCAGTTTGGTAGCACCGTTTTTGGAGAATCTGAGAAAGGATATTGTGGATCACCTTGAAGCCTATAGTGACAAAGGAAGTACCCATAAATAAAAATTAAAAAGGAGCCATGAGAAAGTTCTTTGTGATCTGTGAATTCACCTCACAGAGATACACCTTTCTTTCATGAGGGGTTTGCTAGCACTGTTTTCCTGGAATCTGTAAAGGGATATTTGGGAGCGCCTGGAGGCCTATGGTGAAAAAGGAAATATCCTGATAAAAACTACAAAGAAGCTTTCTGAGATACTTCTTTTTGCTATGTGAATTCATCTCACAGAGTTACACTGTTCTTTTCATTGAGCAGTTTGCTAACACTGTTTTCTTGGGATCTGCAATGGTATATTTTGTAGTGCTTTGAAGCTTATGGTGACAAACATTGCGTCACCACATCCTCATATAAAAACTAGACAGAAGCCTTCTGAGAAACCGCTTCATTATGTGTTAATTCATCACACTGTGTTATATGATCCTTTTCATGTATCAGTTTGGTAGCAGTGTTTTTGTGGAATCTAAGAAGGAATATTTTATATCGCATTGAAGCCTATAGTGACAAAGGAAATATCCTCAGGTAAAACTAGAAAGAAGCTTTCTGAGAAAGTTCTTTCTGAGGTGCTTATTTGTTTCATGGAGTTACACCTTCCTTTTCATGGAGCAGTTTGCTAACACTGTTTTCATGGAATCTGCAATGGGATATTCTGGAGCCCCTTGAGGCCTATAGTGAAAAAGGAAATATCCTCAGATAAAAACTAGAAAAAAGCTTTATAGGAAACAGCTTTTTGGTGTCAGAATTCATCCTACAGAGTTACACCATTCCTCTCAATGATCAGTTTTATAACACTGTTTTTGTGGAATCTGCAATAGGATATTTTTGAGTGCATTGCAGTCTATGGTGACAAAGGAAATATCCTTAGATTAAAAACTAGAAAGAAGCTTTCTGAGAAAGTTCTTTGTGATGTGTGAATTCATCTCACAGATTTACACCTTGTTTTCCATGGAGTAGTTTGCTAACACTGTTTCCATGGAATCTGCAAAGGTATATTCACAAGTGCATTGAGGCAAGTGGTGAAAACGGAAATGTCCTCAGACAAAATCTAGAAAGAATCTTTCTGACAAACTGCTTTGTGATTTGTGAATACATCTCACAGAGTTACATGGTTCATTTCATGGAGCAGTTTGATAGCACTGTTTTTGGGGAATCTGAGAGGGGATAATTTGTATTGTATTGATGCCTAAGGTGACAAAGGAAATATCCTAGATAAAATCTAGAAAGAAACTTTCTGAGAAACTTCTTTGTGATGTGGGAATTCATCTCACAGAGTTACACCATTCTTTTCATTGAGAGGTTTGCTAATCCTTTTATCGTGGAAACTGTGATGGGATATTACGGAATGCATTGAGGCCTATGGTGAAAAAGGAAATGTCCTCAGATAAAAAATAGAAAGAAGCTCTCTTAGAAACTGCTTTGTGATGTGTGAATTCATCTCACAGAGTTACATCATTCTTTTCATGGAGCAGTTTTGTAGCACTGTTTTTGGGGAATCTCAGAAGGGATATTTTGGATCATGTTGAAGCCTACGGTGACAAAGGAAATATCTTCCGATAAAAACAAGAAAGAAGCTTTCTGAGAAAGTTCTTTGTGATGTATGAATTCGTCTCACAGAGTTACACCTTTCTTTTCATGGAGCAGTTTGCAAACACTGTTTTCGTGGAATCTGCCAAGTGATGTATACAAGCACATTGAGGCTTATGGTGTAAAAGGAAATATTCTCAGATAAAAAGTGGGAAGAAGCTTTCTGAGAAACTACTTTCAGATGGGTGAATTAATCTCACAGAGATACACTGTTGCTTTCATTGAGCAGTTTGATATCACTGTTTTCGTGGAAACTGAAATAGGATATTTGGGAGCACATTGAAGCCTATGGTGACAAAGGAAATATCCTAAGACAAAAACCAAAAGAAGTTTTCTGAGAAACTGCTTTGTGATGTCTGAATTCATCACACAGATTTACACCTTTGTTTTCAAGGAACAGTTTGCTAACACTGTTTTCGTGGAATCTGCAAAGGGATATTCAGGAGCATATTGATGTCTATGGTGAAAAAGGAATTATCCTCAGACAAAAACTAGAAAGAAGCTTTCTGAAAAACTCTTTGTGATGAGTGAATTCAACTCACAGAGTTGCACCTTTCTTTTCATTGAGCAGTTTGGTAGTGCTGATTTTGGGGATCTGCAAAGGGACTTCTGGGAGCTCATATAGGCCTATGGTGAAAAAGGAAATATCTTCACATAAAAACTGGAGGGAAGGATTTTTGAGAAGCTATTTTGTGATGTGTGTATTCACTCACAGAGATAAACCATTTTGTTGACTCAGCAGTTTGGCATCACTCTTTTTGTGGTGTCTGAGAAGGGATATCAACAAAGGGAAATTCAGAGCACAGAGAAGCCTATGGTGAAAAAGGAAATACCCTCAGATAAAAACTAGAAAGAAGCTTTCTGAGAGACTGTTTTGTGATGGCTTAATTCATCTCACAGTGTTAAATCTTTCTTTTCATTGAACAGGAGATAACACTCTCTTTGTGGAATATGCAAAGGGATATTCAGGAGCGGAAAGAGGCCAAGGTTGAAAAAGGTAATATCTTCAAGTAAAAACTGGAGAGACAGTTTCTGATAACTCCTTTGTGAAATGTGCATTCATCTCATAGAGGTAAAGCTTTCTGTTGAGAGAGTAGTTTGGCATCACTGTTTTTGTGGTGACTTAGAAGGGATATTTGGGAGCACATGGAAACTGATGGTGGAAAAGGAAATATCCTCAGAGAAAAACCAAAAAGATGCTTTCTGAAAAACTGCCTTGTGATGTGTGAATTCATCTCACGGATTTACAGCTTTCTTTTCATGGAGCATTTTCCTAACACTATTTTCGTGGAATCTGTAAAGGGATATTCACAAACGCATTGAGGCAAACATTGTAAAAGACAATATCCTCAGACAAAAATTAGAAAGAAGCTTTCTGAGAAACTACTTTGTGATTTGTGAATTCATCTCACAGAGTTACACGATCCTTTCCATGGAGCAGTTTGGTAGCATTGTATTTGGGAAATCTGAGAAAGAATATTTTAGATCGTGTTGAAGCCTATGGTGACAAAGGAAATATCCTCAGATAAAATCCACAAAGAAACTTTCTGAGAAATTTCTTTGTAATGTGTGAATTCATTCCACAGAGTTATACCGTTCTTTCAATGAGAAGTTTGCTAACACTATCTTCGTGGAATCTGAGATGGGATATTCCAGAGCACATTGAGGTCTATGGTAAAAAAGTTTTTAGATAAAAACTAGAAAAAAGCTTTCTGATAAAAGCTTTTTTTGGATGTGTGCATTCATCACACAGAGATACACTGTTATTTTCATTTAGCAGTTTGATAACACTGTTTTGGTGGAAACTGAAATAGGATATTTGGGAGCACATTGAAGCCTATGGTGACAAAGAAAATATCCTCAGACAAAAACCAAAAAGAGGCTTTCTGATAAACTTCTTTGTGATGTGTGAATTCATCTCACAGATTTATATCTTTCTTTCCATGGAGCAGTTTGCTAACACTGTTTTCGTGGGATCTGCCACGGTATATTCACAAGCGTATTGAGACTACGGTGAAAAAGGAAATATTCTCAGACAAGAGCTAGAAAGAAGCTTTCTGAGAAACTGCTTTGTGATGGGGGAATTCATCTCACAGAATTGCACTTTTCTTTTCATTGAGCAGTTTGGTAGCACTGTTTTTGGGGACCAGCAAAGGGACTTCCAGGAGGTCATATAGGCCTATGGTGAAAAAGGAAATATCCTCAGATAAAAACTGGAGAGAAGGTTTTTGAGAAGTGGTTTTGTGATGTGTGTATTCACTCATAGAGGTAAATCATTTTTTTGATTCAGCAGTTTGGCATCATTCTTTTTCTGGTGTTTGAGAAGGGATATTTGGGAGTGTATTGAGGCTAATGGTGGAAAAGTTAATATGCACAGATAAAAACTAGCAAGAAGCATTCTGAGAAATTTCTTTGTGATGGGTGAATTCAACTCCCAGAGGTAAACCATTCTTTTCATTGAACAATTTGGTAACCTTGTTTTTATTTAATCTACAAAGGGATATTCAGAGTGCAGAGGAGCCTATGGTGAAAAAAAGAAATACACACAGATGCAAACTAGAAAGAACCTTTCTGAGAGACTGTTTTGTGATGCATGAATTAATCTCACAGAGTTTATCTTTCTTTCATTGAACAGTTTGGTAACGCTGTTTTCATGGAATATGCAAAGGGATATTTGGTAATGGATAGAGGCCAACTTTGAAATAGGAGATATCTTCAGGTAAAAACTGGAGTTAAATTTTCTGATAAATCCTTTGTGATATGTGCATTCATCTCATAGAGGTAAAGCTTTCTTTTTAGAGAGTAGTTTGGCATCACTGTTTTTGTTGGGTCTGAGAAGGGATATTTGGGAGTGCATGGAAGCTGATGGCAGAAATGGAAATATCCAGAAACAAAAACTGGAAAGAAGATTTCTGTGAAATTTCTTTGTGATGGGTGAATTCATCACACAGGGTTACACCTTTGTTTTCTTTGAGCAGTTTGGTAGCACTCTTTTTATGGAATCTGCAAAGGGATATTTTGGAGCACATAGAGGCCTAAGGTGAAAAAAGAAAATTCTCCAGATAGAAACTGGAGAGAAGCTTTCAGAGGAGCTCCTTTGTGATGTGTGCATTCATCTCAAAGAGGTAAACGTTTCTGATGAGGAAGGACTTTGGCATCACTGTTTTTGTGTTGTCTGAGAAGGGATATTTTGGAGTGCATTGAAGCCTATGGTGACAAAGGAAATATCCTTAGAGAAAAACCAAAAAGATGCTTTCTGAGAAACTGCTTTGAGATGTGTGAATTCATCTCACAGATTTACACCTTTCTTTTCATGGAGCATTTTCCTAACACTATTTTCGTGGAATCTGCAAGGGGATATTCACAAGCTCATTGAGGAAAACATTGTAAAAGACAATATCCTCAGACAAAAACTAGAAAGAAGCTTTCTGAGAAACTACTTTGTGATTTGTGAATTCATCTCACAGAGTTACACGATCCTTTTCATGGAGCAGTTTGGTGTCACTATATTTGGGGAATCTGAGAAAGAATATTTTGGATCGCGTTGAAGCCTATGGTGAAAAAGGAAATATCCTCAGATAAAATCTACAAAGAAACTTTCTGAGAAATTCCTTTGTGATGTGTGAATTCATTTCACAGAGTTACATCCTTCTTCCAATGAGAAGTTTGCTAACACTATCTTCGTGAAATCTGAGATGGGATATTCCAGAACACATTGAGGCCTATGGTGAAAAAAGAAATATACTCACATAAAAACTAGAAAGAAGTTTTCCAAGAAACTGCTTTCGGAAGTGTGAATTCATATCAGAGAGTTACAATGTTGTTTTCATTGAGCAGTTTGCTAACACTATTTTCTTGGAAGCTGCAATCAGATATTTCAGAGCACATTGAAGGTTATGTGACAAAGGAAGTATCCTCATAAAAAATCTAGAAAAAAGTCTTCTGAGAAACTGCTTTGTGTTTTCTGAATTCATCTCACAGAGTTACACCATTCTTTCATGGAGAAGTTTAATAGCACTGTTTTTGGGGAAGGTGAGAGGGCATATTTTTGATAGCCTATGGTGAAAAAGGAAATACCCTTAGATAAAGACTAGAAAGAAGCTTTCTGATAAACTTCTTTGTGATGTGTGTATTCATCTCACAGAGTGGCATGATTCCTTCCTTAGAGCAGACTGGTAAAACTGTTTTCATCATATCTGCTATAGGATATTTGGGAGCACATTGAAGCCTATGGTGGCAAAGGAAATATCCTCAGGCAAAAACTAGAAAGAAGCTTTCTGTGAAACTACTTTCTGACTTGTGAGTTCATCTAACAGATGTGCACGATTCTTTCCATGGAGAAACTTAGTAGCACTGTTTTTGGGGGATCTGAAAAGGGATATTTTGAATCATGTTGAAGGATATGGTGACAAACCGAATATTCTCAGATAAAAACTAGAGAGAAGCTTTCTGAGAAACTGCTTTGTGATGTGTGCATTTGTCTCATAGAGTAGCATGATTCTTTCCTTGGAGCAGTTTGCTATAACTGTTTTCATGGAATCTGCAAAGGGAAATTCGGGAGTGCATTGAGGAGTGTGGTGAAAAAGGATTTATCCTCAGATAAAAAGTACAAAGAAGCTTTCTGAGAAACAGTTTTGTGATATGACAATTAATCTCACAGAGTTACACCACACTTTTCATGATGAAATTTATTAGTACTGTTTTTGGGGTATTGGAGAAAGGGTATTTGGAATTGCATTGAAGCCTATGGTGACAAAGGAAATATCCTCAGAAAAGAACTAGAAAGAAGCTTTCTAAGAAACTGCTTTGTGATCTGTGAATTCATCTCAGAGAGTTACAATGTTGCTTTTGTTGAGTAGTTTGTGAACACTGTTTTCTTGGCATCTGTAATCAGATCAGATATTTCGGAGCTCATTGAAGCTTATGGTGACAAAGGAAATATCCTCATATAAAAACTAGAAAGAAGCTTTCTGAGAAACCACTTGGTGATGTGTTAATTCATCTCACAGAGTTACACGATACTTATCATGGATCCATTTGGTAGCACTGTTTTTGGGGAATCTGCAATAGGATATTTGGGCATGCATTGAAGCCTATGGTGACAAACTAAATATCCTCAGACACAAACTAAAAAGAAACTTTCTGAGAAACTGCTTTGAGATGTGTGAATTCCTCTCAGAGATTTACACCTTTCTTTTCATGGAGCAGTTTGCTATCACTATTTTCGTGGAATCTGCAAAGGTATTCACGAGTGCATTGAGGCCTATTATGAAAAAGGAAATATCCTTGGACAAAAATTAGAAAGAAGCTTTCTGAGAAACTGCTTTGTGATATTTGAATTCATCTCACAGTGTTACACGATTCTTTCCATGGAGCAGTTTGGTAGCACTGTTTTCTATGAATCCGCAATGGGATATTTCAGAGTTCATTGAAGTTTATGGTGACAAAGGAAATATCCTAATAAAAAAACTAGAAAGAAGCTTTCTGATAAACCTCTTTGTGATGTCTTAATTCATCTCACAGTGTTACACAATTCTTTTCATGGATCACCTTGATAGCACTGTTTTTGGGGAATCTGCAATAGGATATTTGGGAGCACATTGAACCTATGGTGACAAAGGAAATATCCTCAGACAAAAATATAAAAGAAAATTCCTGAGAAACTGCTTTGTGATGTGTAAATTCATCTCAAAGATTTGCAAATTTCTTGTCATGGAGCAGTTTGCTAACACTATTTTCGTGGAATCTGCAAAGATATCCATGAGCACATTGAGGTCTATTATGAAAAAGTAAATATCCTCAAAAAAAACTAGAAAGAAGCTTTCTGAGAAACTGCTTTGTGATATGTAAATTCACATCACAGAGTTACATGGTTCTTTTCATTGATTAATTTGCTAACACTGCTTTCTTGGAATCTGGAATGGGATATCTTGGAGCACATTTAGGCTGATGGTGACAAGGGAAATATCATCAGAACAAAACTAGAAACAAGCTTCCTGAGAAACTGCTTAGTGATTTGTAAATTCATCTCACAGAAGTACACCTTTCTTTTCATGGAGCAGTTTGCTAACACTGTTTTCGTGGAATCTGCAAAGGGATATTTTGGAGTGAATTGAGGCCTATGGTGAGAAAGAAAATATCCTCTAATTAAAACAAGAAAGAAACTTTCTGAGAAAGTACTTTGTGGTGTGTGAATTCATCTCACAGCATTACACTGTTTTTTTCATTGAGCAGTTTTCTAGCACAGTTTTCTTGGATTCTACAAAGGGATATTTCAGAGGACATTGAACCTTATGGTGACAAAGGAAATAACTTCATATAAACACTAGAGTGAAGCTTTCTCAGAAACCGTTTCATGCTGTGTTAATTCACCTCACAGAGATACATGACTCTTTTCTTGGATCAGATTGGTAGCATGGTTTTTGGTTAATTTGTGAAGGGATATTTTGGATAGCATTGAAACCTAGGGTGACATAGAAAATATCATCAGATAATAATTAGATAGAAGGTTTCTGGGAAAGTTCTTTGTGATGTTTGAATTCATCTCACAGAGTTACACCAGTCGTTTCATGATGCAGTTTGCTAACACGATTTCCCCAGAATCTACAAAGGGATATTTGGGAGTGCACTCAGGCCTGTAGTGAAAAAGGAAATATCCTCAAATGTATACCGAAAAGAAGCTCTCTGAGAAACTGCTTTGTGATGCATGAATTCATCTCACAGAATTACACTGTTCTTCTCATTGGGCAGTTTGCTAACACAGTTTTGTTTGAATCTGCAATGGGATATTTTGGAGCGCATTGAAGCTTATGGTGACAAAGGAAATATCCTCAGACAGAAACTAGTAAGAAGCTTTCTGAGAAACTGCTTTGTGATTTGTGAATTCATCTCACAGAGTTACACGTTTCTTTTCATGTAGTAGTTTGGTAGCACTGTTTTTGATCAATCTGGAAAGGGATATTTTGGATTGCATTGAAGCCTATGGTGACAAAGGAAAAACTCAGATAAAATCTAGAAAGAAGTTTTCTGAGAAACTGCTTTGTGATGTGTAGTATCATCTCACAGATTTACACATTTATTTTCATGGAGCAGTTTGCTAACCCGGTTTTCATGGAATCTGCAAAAGGTTATTGCAGAGCACCTTCAGGCTTGTAGTGAAAAAGAAAATGTCCTCAGTTAAATACTAGAAGGAAGTTTTCTGAGAAAAAGCTTTGTGATGTGTGAATTCATCTAACAGTGCTAAACCATTCTTTTCATTCAGCAGTTTGATAACATTGTTTTCGATTAATCTACAATAGGATATTTGGGAGCACATTGAAGAATATGGTGACAAAGGAAATATCCTTAGATAAAACCAAGAAGATGCTTTCTGTGAAACTTCTTTGTGATGTGTGAATTCATCTCACAGGTTTACCTTTCTTTTAATGGAGGAGTTTGCTAACATTATTTTCCTGGATTCTACAAGGGGATATTCATGAGCACATTGAGGCAAAAGGTGAAAAAGGAAATATCCTCAGACAAAATTAGAAAGAAGCTTACTGAGAAACTACTTAGTGATTTGTGAATTCACCTCTCAGAGTTAAATGATTCTTTTTATGCAGAAGTTTGGTAGCACTGTTTTTGGGGAATCTGAGAAGGGATAATTTGGATCACATTGAAGCCTATGGTGACAAAGGAAATATTCTCAGATAAAAATTAGAGAGAAGCTTTCTGAGAAAGTTTTTTCTGACGTATGAATTCATCTCACATAATTACACCATTCTTTTTGTGGTGCACTTTGCTAGCCTTGTTTCCCCGGAATCTTCAAAGGGTTATTCAGGAGGGCATTCGGGCATGTAGTGAAGAAGGAAGTATTCTCAAATAAAAACCAAAAAGAAGCTCTCTGGGAAACTGCTTTGTGATGTGTGAATTCATCTCACAGAGTTACACTGTTCTTCTCACTGAGCAGTTTGCTAACACTGTTTTGTTGGAATCTGCAATGGGATATTTCGGAGCACATTGAAGCTTATGATGACAAAGGAAATACCTTCAGACAAAAACAAGTAAGAAGCTTTCTGAGAAACTGCTTTGTGATTTGGGAATTCATCTCGCAGAGTTACACGTTTCTTTTCATGTAGCAGTTTGGTAGCACTGTTTTGGCGAATTTGAGAAGGGATTTTTTTGATGGTATTGATACCTATGGTGACAAAGGAAAAACTCAGATAAATAAATAGAAAGAAGCTTTATGAGAAACGTCTTTGTGATATGTGAATTCATCTCACAGAGTTAACACCTTTCTCTTCATAAAGCAGTTTGCTCAGACTGTTTTCATGGAATCTGCAAAGTGACATTTCGGAGCACATTGAGGCCTGTGGTGAAAAAGGAAATATCCTCAGATAAAAACTGTAAAGAAGATTTCTGAGACACAGCTATGTGATGTGTGAATTCATCTTACCGTGCTATACTGTTCTTTTCATTGAGCAATTTGATAACTGTTTTCATGGAATCTGCCAAATGATATTTGGGAGTGCATTGAGTCCTATAGTGAAAAAGGTAATATCCTCAGATATTAAAAAGAAAGAAGCTTTCTGAGAAACTGCTTTGTGATTTGTGAATTCATCCCACCGACTTACATGATTCTTTTCATGGAGCACTTTGGTAGCACTGTATTTGGGGAATCTGAGAAGGGATATTTTGGATCACATTGAAGCCTATGGTAACAAAGGAAATATCCTCATATTAAAAACTAGATAGAAGCTTTCTGCAAAAGTTCTCTGTGATGTGTGATTTCATCTCACAGAGTTACACCTTTTCTTTCATGGAGCAGTTTGCTAACATTGTTTTTGTGGAATCTGCAAAGGGATATTTGGGAATGCATGGAAACGGATGATGGAAAATAAAATATCCTGAGATAAAACGAGAAAGAATTTTTCTGAGAAATTTCTATGTGATGGGTGAATTCAACACAGAGTTACCCCTTTGTTTTCTTTGATCAGCTTGGTAACACTGTTTTTATGGGATCTGCAAAGTTTTATTTGGGAACTCCTAGAGGCTTCAGGAGCCTTCAGGTAAATACCTTCAGGTAAAAACTGGAGAGAAGCTTTTCCAGAAACGGTTTTGTGATGTGTGCATTCATCTCATAGAGTTTAACCTTTTTCTGATGAAGCAATTCAGCATCACTCTTTTTCTGGTACCTGAGAAGAGTTATTTGGGAGTGCATTGAAGCCTTTAGTGATAAAGGAAATATCCTCAGAAAACAACGAAGAAGAAGCTTTCTGTGAAACTCCTTTGTGATGGGTGAATTCATCTCACAGAATTTTACCATTCTTTTTATTGAGAAGTTTGCTGACAATTCTTAAGTTTAATCTGCAATGGGATATTCACGAGCACATTGAGGAATATGGTGAAAAAGGAAATATCCTCAGATAAAAACTAAAAAGATGTTTTCTGAGAAACATCTTTGTGATATATGAATTCATCTCCCAGAGGTACACGATTCTTTTCATGGATCAGTTTGGTAGCATTGTTTTTGGGGAATCTGAGATGGGATATTTTGGATCGCCTTGAAGCCTATGGTGACAAAGGAAATGTCCTCAGATAAAAACTAGAAAGATGCTTTCTGAGAAATTGCTTTGTAATGTGTGAATTCATCTTACAGAGTTACACCACTCTTTTAGTTGAGCAATTTGCTACCACTGTTTTCGTGGAATCTGCAAAGGTATACATTGTAGTGCATTGAGACCTAAGGTGAAAAAGAAAATAATCTCAGATAAAAAGTAGAAAGAATCTTTCTGGGAAACTGCTTTGTGATTTGTGAATTCATCTCACAGTATTACACTGTAGTTTTCCTTGAGCCATTTACTAATACTGTTTACTTGAATGTGCAATAGGATACTTTGGAGTGCACTGAAGCTCATGGTGACATAGGAAATATCCTCATATAAAAACTAGAAATATTCTTTCTGAGAAACCACTTTGTGATGCGTTAATTCATCTCAAAGAGTTACACAATCCTTTTCTTGGATCAGTTTGTTTGCAGAGTTTTTGGGGAATCTGAGAAGGGATAGTTTGAATTGCATAGAAGCCTATGGTGACTAAGGAAATATCCTCAGATAAAAACTAGAAAGAAGCTTTATGCTTAAGTTCTTTGTGATGAGTGAATTCATCTCAGAAAGTTACACCTTTCTTTTCTTGGAGCAGTTTGTTAATACTGTTTTCATATAATCTGCAATGGGATATTCTGGAGTGCATTGAGGACTATAGTGTAAAAGTAAATATCCTCATGTAAAAATTAGAAGAAAGCTTTCTGAGAGACAGCTTTGTAATGCGTGAATTTACCTTACAGAGTTACAATGTCCTTTTCATTGAGCAGTTTGATAACACTGAGTTCTTGGTATCCGCAATAGGATATTTTAGAGGGCATTGAAGCCTATGGGGACAAAGGATATATACTCAGATAAAAACCCAAGGAAACTTCCTGAGAAACTGCTTTGTGATGTGTGAATTCAACTCACTGTGTATCATCATTCTTTTCATTGAGAACTTTGCTAACACTTTTTTCGTTTAATCTGAAATTGGATACTCGAGAGTGCATTGAGGAATATGGTGAAAAAGTAAATATCCTCAGACGAAAACTAGAAAGAAGCTTTCTGGGAAGCTGCTTTGTGATGTGTGAATTCATCTCACAGAGTTACTATGTTCTTTGCATTGAGGGGTTTACTTACACTGCTTTCTTGGAATCTGAAATCTGATATTTCTGAGTGCTTTGAAGCATATAGTGACAAAGTAAATATCCTCATACAAAAACTAGAAAGAAGCTTCCTGAGAAGCTGATTTCTGATGTGTTAATTCATCTCTCAATGTTACACAATTACTTTCACGGAGCAGTTTGTTAGCACCGTTTTTGGTTCATCCGAGATGGGATAATTTGGATCGCATTGAAACCTATGGTGACAAAGGAAATATCCTCAGATTGAAACTAGAAACAAGCTTTCTGAGAAAGTTCTTTGTGATGTGTGAATTCACCTCACAGAGTTACATCTTTCTTTTCATGGAGCAATTTGTAAACACTGTTTTCGAGGAATCTGCAAAGGGATATCTAGGAGCGCTTTGAACCTATCATGACAAAGGAAATATCCTCAGATAAAAAGCAAAAAGAAGATTTCTGAGATACTGCTTCATGATTTCTGAATTCATCTCATGGAGTTACACTGTTCTTTTCATTGGGTAGTTTGGTAACACTCTTTTGTTGGAATATGTGTGACATATTTTGGAGAGCATTGAACTTTATGCTGACAAAGGAAATATCCTAAGACAAAAACTGGAAACAAGCTTTCTGAGAAAGTGGTTTGTGGTGTGTTATTTCATCTCACAGAGTTACACCTTTTTGATCATGCAGCAGTTTGGTAGCACTGTTTTTGGGGAATCTGAGAATGGATATTATGGATTGCATTCAAGCCTATGATGACAAAGGAAATATCCTTACACAAAATCTAGAAAGAAACTTTCTGAGAAAGTTATTTGAGATGTGTGAATTCATCTCACGGAGGTACAGCTTCCTATTCATGGAGCCGTTTGCTAACACTGTTTTGCTGGAATCTGCAAAGGGATATTTGGGAGTGCATTGAAGCCTACGGTGACAAAGGTTATATCCAAGCTAAAAAGCAAAAAAGCAGCTTTGTGAGAAACTGCTTTGTGACATGGGAATTCATCTCACTGAGTTACACTGTTTTTTTCAATGAGTAGTTTGCTAACAATGTTTTTGTGGAATATGCAAAGGGATATTTGGGTGCGCATTGAGGCCTATAGTGAAAAAGAAAATATCCTCAGATAAAACTAGGAATAAGCTTTCTGAGAACCTGTTTTGTGATGGGTGAATTCAACCCACAGAGATACATTATTGTTTTCATTGAGTATTCTGCTTACACTGTTTTCTTGGAATTTGCAATGGCATATTTCTGAGCACACTGAAGACTATTGTAAAAAATTAAATCTCCTCAGACAAAAACTAGAAAGAAACTTTCTGAGAAACTCCTTTGTGATTTGTGAATTCGTTTCACAGAGTAACATGATGCTTTCAATGTATCTTTTGATAGCACTGTTTTTGGGGAATCTTAGAAGGGATATTTATCATGGAATCTGCAATAGGGTATTGGGATGCACATTGAAGCCTATGGTGACAAAGGAATTATCCTCAGTAAAAACTGGAAGGAAGCTTCTGAGAAAGTTCTTTGTGATGTGTGAATTCATATCATGGAGTTACACCTTTCTCCTCATGGAGCAGTTTGCTACCACTGTTTTTGTGGAATCTGCAAAGGGATATTTGCAAGCACATTGAGGTCTAAGGTGGAAAAGGAAATATCATCAGAGAAAAACTAGAGCGATGCTTTCTGAGAAATTGCTTTGTGATGTTTGAATTCACCTCACAGAGTTACACTGTTCTTTTCATTGAGAAGTTTGCTAACACTGTTTTCTTGTAATCTGCAATGTGATATTTCAGAGTGCATTGAAGCTTATGGTGACAAAGGAATTATCCTCAGACAAAATAAGAAAGAAACTTTCTGAGAAACTGCTTTTTGATTTGTGAATTCATTTCACAGAGTTACATGATTCTTTTCATGGATGAGTTTGATAGCACTGTCTCTAGGGAAACTGAGAACAGATATTATGGAAACCATTGAACCCATGGTGACAAAAGCTATAACCTCAGACAAAAACTAGAAAGAGACCTTTTGAGAAAGTTCTTTGTGATGTGTGAATTCATCTCAGAGAGTTACCCCTTTCTTTTCATGGTGCAGTTTGCTAACACTGTTTTTGTGGAATCTGCAAAGGTATATATGTGAGCACATTGAGGCCTATGATAAAAAAGGAAATATCCTCAAATAATAACTAGAAAGAAGCTTTCTGAGAAACTGTTTCATGGTGTGTGAATTCATCTCACAGAGTTACACTGTTCTTTTCATTTAGCAGCCTGCTAACACTGTTTTCTTGAAATATTCAATGGGATATTGCAGAACGCATTGAAAGTTATGGTGACAGATGAAATATCTGCATATAAAAACTAGTAAGCTTTCTGAGAAACTGCTTTGTGATGTGTTATTTCATCTCACTGACTCTTACACTACTCCTTTCATGTATCAGATTGGTAGCACTGTTTTTGGGTAAACTGAGAAGGGATAATATGGATCACATTGAAGAATATGGTGACTAAGAAAATATCCTCAGGTAAAAACTAGAAAGAAGCTTTCTGAGAAACTGCTTGGTGAGGTGTGAATTCACCTCAGAGTTACATGATTCTTTTCATGGAGCAGTTCAGTACCACTGTTTTTGGGGATTCTGAGAAGGAGTATTTTGCATTGCATTGAAGCCTGTGTTGACAAAGGAAATATCCTCAGATAAAAACTAGAAAGCTTTCTGAGAAACTTCTTTGTGATGTGCAAAATCATCTCACAGAGTTCTACATTGTTTTTCGTGGAGCAGATTGCTAATACTATTTTTGTTGGATCTGCAAAGAGATATTTGGGAGCACATTGAGGCCTGTCATGAAAAGGTATATATCCTCAGATAAAAACTATACAGAAGTTTTCCAAGAAACTGCTTTGTGGTGGATGAATTCATCTCACAGATATGCACTGTCCTTTTCTTTGAGCCGATGGATAATACTGTTTTCATGGAGTCTGCAAAAGGATATTTCTGAGTGCATTGAAGCCTATGGTGGCAAAAGAAATATCCACATAGAGAAACCAAGAAGAAGATTTCTAAGAAACTGCTTTGTGATATGTAAATTCAACTCACAGAGTTATCCTGTTCTTTTCATTGATCAGTTTGCAAACACTATTTTCTTGGAATCTACGATAGGATATTTCAGAGTGCATTAAAGTTTATTGTGAAAAAGTAAATATCCTCAGACAAAAACTAGAAAGAAACATTCTGAGAAACTGCTTTGTGGTTTGTGAATTCATCACACAAAATTACACAATTTTTTCGTGAATGAGGGTGTTACCTCTGTTTTTGAGGAAACTAAGAAGGGATATTTAGGATCACATTGAAGTCTATGGTGATAAAGGAAATATTCTCAGATAAATACAAGAAAGAAGATTTCTGAGAAAGTTATTTGAGATGTGTTAATTCACCACACAGAGTTACACCATTCTTCTCATGGAACTGTTTGCTAACCCTGTTTTTGTGTAATCTGCAAAGGGATATTTGGGAGCACATTGAGGCCTAAGGTGACAAAGGAAATATCCTCAGATAAAAACAAGAAAGAAACTTTCTGAGAAAGTTGTTTGTGATGTGTGAATTTATCTCACAGAGTACACCTGTCTTTTCATGGAACTGTTTGCTAACCCTGTTTTCGTGGAATCTGAAAAGGGATATTTGGGAGTGCATTGAGGCCTTTGGTGACAAAGAAAATATCCTCAGATAAAAACTAGAAAGAAGTGTTCTGTGAAAGTCATTTGTGATGGGTGAATTCATCTCACAGAGGTACACCTTTCTTTTCATGGAGCTGTTTGCTAACCTTGTTTTCATGGAATCTACAAAGGGATATTTGGGAGTGCATTGAGGCCTTTGGTGAAAAAGGAAATATCCTCAGATAAAAACTAGAAAGAAACTTTCTGAGAAACTGCTTTGTGATGTGTGAATTCATCTCAAAGAGTTACACCTTTCTTTTCATTGAGTAGTTTGCTAACATTGTTTTCTTGTAATCTGCAACGGGATATTTCAGAGTGCATTGAAGCTTATGGTGACAAAGCAAGTATCCTCAGACAAAAAAGAAAGAAACATTCTGAGAAACGGCTTTGAGATTTGTGAGTTTATCTCTCAGAGTTACAAAATTCTTTTTATGGATCATTTTGATAGCACTGTTTTTGTGAAGTCTGAGAAGGGATATTTTGAAATGCATTGAAACCGATGGTGACTAAGGAAATATCCTCAGTTAAAAACTAGAAAGAAGCTTTCTGAGAAAGTTCTTTGTGTTGTGTGAATTCATCTCACAGAGTTACAACTTTCTTTTCATGGAGTAGATTATAAACACAATTTTCATGGAATCTACAAAGGGATATTTGTGAGCACATTGCAGACTATATTGAAAAAGGAAATATATCATAGAAAAACGAGAAAGAAGCTTTCTGAGAAACTGCTTAGTGATGTGAGAATTCAACTGACAGTGTTAAACTGTTCTTTTCATTGAGCAGTTTGTTGGCACAGATTTTTTGGAATCTTCAATGTCATATTTCAGAGCTCACTGTAGCCTACTGTTAAAAAGAAAATATCCTCAGGCAAAAAGTAGTCAGAAACTTTCTGAGAAACTCCTTTGTGATTTATGAATTCATCTCACAGACTTACATGATGCATTCAATGGATCAGTTTGATAGCACTGTTTTTGGGGAAACAGGAAGAATATTCTGGATCGCATTGAAGCCTATGGGGACAAAGGAAATATCCTCAGATAATGCACAGAAAGAAGCTTCCTGAGAAAATTCTTTGGGATGTGTTAATTCATCTCACAGAGCCACACCTTTCTTTTCATGGAGCAGAATGCTAACACTGTTTTCGTGGAATCTACAAAGGGATATTTGGGAGCACATTGAGGCCTATGGTGAAAAAGGAAATATCCTCAGATAAAAACTAGAAAGAAGGTTTCTGAGAAACTGCTTTGTGATGGGTGAATTCAACTCACAGAGTTACACTGCTCTTTTCATTGAGCAGTTTGCTAACACTGTTTTCTTAGAACCTGCAATGCCATATTTTGGAGCACATTGAAGCCTATTGTTAAAAATTAAATATCTCAGACAAAAACTAGAAAGAAACTTTCTGAGAAACTCCTTTGTGATTTGTGAATTCATCTCACAAGTGTTACATGATGCTTTCAATGGGTTAGTTTCATAGCAGTGCTTTTTGGCAATCTGAGAAGGGATATTTTGGATCACATTGGAGACTATGGTGACAAAGGAAATATCCTCAGAAAAAAATAGAAAGAAGACTTTTGAGAAAATTATTTTTGATGTATGAATTCATATCATAGAGTTACACATTTCTTTTCATGGAGCAGTTTGCTAACACTGTTTCTGAGGAATATACAAAGGGATATTTGGAAGTGCATTCAAGGCTACAGTGATAAAGGAAATATCCCCATAGAAAAACCAAAAAGAAGCTTTCTGTGAAACTGCTTTGTGATGTGGGAATTTACTCACTACATTACCCTGATCTTTTCATTGAGCAGTTTGCTAACACTGTTTTCTGGGAACCAACGGTGGGGTATTTTGGAGCACATGGATGCTTATTGTGAAAAAGTAAATATACTTAGACAAACTAAAAGGAAACATTCTGAGAAACTGCTCTGTGATTTGTGCTTTGAGATTGGTGAATTTATCTCACAGAGTTACACAATTCTTTACGTGGATCAGTTTGATAGAACTGTTTCTGGGGAAACTCTGATGGAATATTCTGGATCCCTTTGAAGCCTATTTTGACAAAGGAATTATCCTCAGATAAAAACTAGAAAGAAGCTTCCTGAGAAAGTTTTTTCTGCTGTGTAAATTCAACTCAGAGAATTACACTTTTCTTTTCATGGAGCAGTTTGCTAACACTGTTTTTCAGGAATATGCAATGGGATATTTGGGAGCGCATTGAGTCCTATGGTGAAAAAGAAAAAATCCTCAGATAAAAAGTAGAAAGAAGTTTTCTGAGAAACCGCTTTGTGATGTGTGAATTCATCTCACAGAATTACATTGTTCTTTTCATTGAGGAGTTTGTTAACACTATTATCTTGGAATCTGCAATGGGGTATTTCGGAGTGCATTGAAGCTTATTGTGACAAAGGAAATATCTTCATGTAAAAACTAGAAAGAAGCTTTCTGAGAAACTACCTTGTGATGTGTTAATTCACCTCACAGAGTTACATGATACTTTTCATGGGTCAGTTTGTTAGCACTATTTTTGTGGAATCTGAGAGGGGATATTTTGGATCGTATTGAACGCTATGTGGACTAAAGAAATATCCTCAGATAAAAACTAGGAAGAAACTTTCTGAGAAACTGCTTTGTGATTTGTGAATTCATCTCACAGAGTTACATTATTCTTTTTGTGTGATAGCTTGGTAGCACTCTTTTTTGGGGAATCTTAGCAGGGATATTTTGGATTGCATTGAAGCCTGTGGTGACTAAGAAAATATCCTCAGATAAAATTTAGAAAGAAGCTTTCTGAGAAAGTTCTTTGTGATGTGTGAATTCACCTCATAGGGAAACACCTTGCTTTTCATGGAGCAGTTTGCTAACACTGTTTTTGTGGAAATTGCAAAGGGATATTTGGGAGCACATTGAGGCCTATAGTGAAAAAGGATATATCCTCATAGAAAAATGAGAAAGAAGCTTTCTGAGAATCTGCTTAGTGACTTGTGAATTCAACTCACAGAGTTATACTGTTCTTTTCATTAAGCAGTAGGCTAATACTGTTTTATTGTAATCTGCAAAGGAATACTTTGGAGTGCATTGAAGTTTATAGTGACAAAGAAAATATCTTCATATAAAAACAAGAAAGAAGCTTTCAGAGAAACTGCTTTATGATGTGTTAATTTATCTCACAGAGTTACATGATTGTTTTTATGTATCAGTTTGGTAGCAGTGCTTTTGGTCACATTGACGCCTTTGGTGACTAAGGAAAAACTCTCAGGTAAAAACTAGAATGAAGCTTTCTGAGAAAGTTCTTTTTGATGTGTGAATTCATCTCACAGTGTTACACCTTTTTATTGAGGGTTCTGTTTGCTAACACTGTTTTTGTGGAACCAGCAAAGGGATATTTCGGAGAGAATTGTGGCCTAAAGTGAATAAGACAGTATCCTCAGGTAAAAATTAGAAAGAATCTTTCTGAGAAACTGCTTTGTGATGTGTGAATTCATCTCACAAAGGTATACCATTCTTTTCATTGAGCAGTTTGATAACACTTTTTTCGTGGAATCTGCAATAGGATATTTGGGAGTGCCTATGGTGAAATAGGAAATATCCTCAGATGAAAACCAAAAAGAAGCTTTCGGAGAAACTGAATTGTATTGTGTCACTTCGTCTCACAGAGCTACACTGTTCTTTTCATTGAACGGTTTGCTAACACTGTTTTCTTGGAATCTGCAGTGGAATATTTTGGAGTGCATTGAAGCTTACGGTGACAAAGTAAATATCCTCAGACAAAAACTAGAAAGAAGCTTTCTGAAAAACAGCTTTGTGATTTGCAAATTCATTTTCAGAGTACACTGATGTCTAAAGAAATATCCTGAGACAAATACTAGAAAGACGCACACAGAAAGCATCTGTGAGACAGTTTCTGAGAAACCGCTTTGAGATTTGTGAATTCAACTCACAGAGCTACATGGTTCTGTTCATGGAACAGATTGGTGGCACTGATTTTGTGAATCTGAGAAGGGATATTTTGGATCACATTGAAGTCTATGGTGAAAAGGAAATATCCTCAGGTTAAAACTAGAAAGATACTTTCTGAAAACGTTTTTGTGATGTGTGAATTCGTCGTACAGAGTTATACCTTTCTCTGCATAAAACAGCTTGGTAACACCAAGCCTTACCTTGTAAGACTTGGTAACACGTCATACAGAGTTATACCTTTCTCTGCATAAAACAACTTGATAACATAAAACAGTTATACCTCTCTCTGCATAAAACAGCTGAGAATGAATATTTTGGATCACATTTAAGCCTATGGTGAAAAAGGAAATATCCTGAGATAAAACTAGAAAGAAGCTTTCTGATAAACTGCTTTGTGATGTGAGAATTCATCTCACAGAGTCACACTATTTATTTCATTGAGTAGTTTGCTAACACTGTATTCTTGGAATCTGCAATGGAATATTTCAGAACACATTGAGGCCTATAGTGAAAAAGGCAATATCATCAGATAAAAACTACAAAGAAGCTTTCTGTGAAACTGCTTTGTGATGTGTGATTTCAACTCCCAGACTTACACCATTCTCTTCATTGAGAAGTTTACTAACACTTTTTTCATTTAATCTGCAATGCGATATTCAGGAGCACTTTGAGGAATATGGTGAAAAAGGAAATATCCTCAGATAAAAACTAAAAAGAATTTTTCTGTGAAACATCTTTTTGATATATGAACTCATCTCACAGAATTACACCATTCTTTTCAAGGAAAACTTTGGTAGTACTGTGTATGAGGAATCTGAGAAGGGATATTTTGGGGCACTTTGAAGTCTTTCCAGAAGTATCCTCAGATAAACCTAGAAGTAACCTTTCTGAGAAACTACTTTATGATATGTGAATTCATCCATGAGTGTTACACTGTTGTTTTCATTGAGTAGTTTGATAACACTGTTTTTGTGGAATCTGCAATAGGATATTTTGGAGTGCATTGAAGCCTACGGCTACAAAGGAAATATCTTCAGACAAAAACCAAAAAGAATCTATCTCAGAAATTGCTTTGTGATGTGTGATTTCATCTCACCAATTTATGCCTTCCTTTTCATGGAGCAATTTTCTAACACTAAATTCGTGATATCTGCAAAGGGATACTCATGAGCACCTTCTGTTTAATGGTGAAAAAGGAAACATTCTACAACAAAAATGAGAAAGAAACTTTCTGAAAACTGGCTTTGTGATTTGTGAATTCATCTTACAGAGTTACACGATTCTTTTCATGGAGCAGTTTGGTTGCACTGTTTTGAGGGAATCTGAGAAGGGATATATTGGATCACATTGAAGTCTATGGTGACAAAGGAAATATCCTTAGTTAACACCTAGAAAGAAACTTTCTGAGAAAGTTCTTTGTGATGTGTGAATTCGTCCAATAGAATTATGCCTTTCTTTTCCTGGAGCAGCTTGCTAACAGTGTTTACATGGAATCTGCAATGGGATATTCTGGAGTGCTTTAATGTCTACAGTGAAAAAGGGAATATCTTCAGATAAAAACTAGAAAGAAGCTTTAGGAGAAAGTACTTTGTGATGTGTGAATTCACCTCACAGAGTTACACTGTTCTTTGCATTGAGCAGTTTGCTTACGCTGTTTTCTTGGAAACTGCAAAATGATACTTCAGAACACATTGAAGCTTATGGTGAAAACAGAAATATCCTCAAATAAAAACTAGAAAGAAGCTTTCTGACAAATTGGTTTGTTATATTTTAATTCATCTCACACAGTACACGATTCTTTTCATTGAGTAGGTTGGTAGCACTGCTTTTGGTGAATCTAAGAAGTGATATTTGGCAAGGCATTTAAACCTATGTTGGCAAAGGAAATATCAGATAAAAACTAAAAAGAAGGTTTGTGAGAAAGTTCTTTGTGATGTGTGAATTCAACTCAAAGAGTTACACCTTCCTTTTCATAGAGGAGTTTGCTAACACTGTTTTCATGGAATCTGCAAAGTGATATTTGGGAGTGCTTTGAGGCCAATGGTGGAAAATGAAATATCCTCAGATAAAAAGTAGAAAGAAGAATTCTGAGAAACTACTTTGTGTTGCGTGCATTAATCGCACAGAGTTACACCTTTCTTTTCATTGAGCAGTTTGCTAACATTGTTTTCTTGTATTCTGCAATGGAATATTTTGGAGTGCATTGAAGCTTATGGTGAAAGAGGAAATATTCTCATATAGAAACTAGAAGGAAGCTTTCTGAGAAACTGCTTTGTGTTGTGTTAATTCATCTCACAGTGCTACACGATTCTTTTCATGGATCAGTTTGGTAGCACTGTTTTTGGGGCATTTGATAAGGGATATTTTTGATCGCAATGCAGGTTATGATGACAAAGGAAATATCCTCAGGAAAAAGCTAGAAAGAAGCTTTCTGAGAAAGTTCTTTGTGATGTGTGAATAAAAAGTAGAGAGAAGGTTTCTGAGCAACTGAATTGTGATTTGTGAATTTACCTCACACAGCTACACCATCCTTTGCATTGAGCAGTTTTATAACCCCTTTTTTCGTGGAATCTGTAATAGGATATTTCGGAGTACATTGAAGTCTATGGAGACAAAGGAAATATCCTCAGATAAAAACCAAAAAGAGCGTTTCTGAGAAACTGCTTTGTGTTGTTTCAATTCATCTTACAGGGTTACACTGTTCTTTTCACTGAGCAGTTTGCTAATACTGTTTTCTTTTAATCTGCAGTGGGATACCTTGGAGCACATTGAAGCTTATGATTACAAAGGAAATATCCTCAGATAAAAACTAGAAAGAAGTTTTCCGAGAAAGTTCTTCGTGATGTGTGAATTCATCTCACAGAGTTACACTTTTCTTTTCATGGCGCTATTTGGTAACACTATTTTCATGGAATCTGCAAAGGATATTTGGGAGCATGTTAAGGCCTATGGTGAAAACAAAAATATCCTCAGATTAAATATAGAAAGAAGCTTTCTGAGAAACTGCTTTTTGATAGGTGAATTCATCTCACAGAGCTACACCGTTCTTTTCTCTGAGCTGTTTGATTATACTGTTTTCATGGAGTCTACAACAGGATATTTCTGAGTGCATTGAAACCTATGGTGACAAAGGAAATATCCCCATCAAAATACCAAAAAGAAGCTTTCTGAGAAACTACTTTTGGATGTGTGAATTCAACTAACAGAGTTACCCTGTTATTTTCATTGAGCTATTTGCTAACATTGTTTTCTTGGAGTCTATGAAGAGATATTTCGGAGTGCTTTGAAGCTTATTGTGAAAAAGTAAATATCCTCAGACAAAAACTAGAAAGAAACATTATGAGAAACTGTTTTGTGATTTGTGAATTCATGGCACAGAGTTACATGATTCTTTTCATGAATCAGTTTGACAACTCTGTTTTTGGGGAATCTCAGAAGGGATATTTTGGATCGCCTTGAAGCCTATGGTGACAAAGGAATTATCCTCAGATAAAAGCTAGAAAGAAGCTTTCCGAGAAAGTTATTTGTGTTGTGTGAATTCATCTCACAGAGTTACACCTATCTTTTCATGGCGCAGTTTGCTAACATTGCTTTCCTATAATTTACAAAGGGATATTTGGGAGCACCTTGAGGCCTATAGTGAAAAAGGAAACATCCTCAGGTAAGCAATTCGTTCATTTCAATTCAACCTTTTTGTTGATTGAGCAGTTTGGCATCACTTTTTTTGTGGTATCTGAGAGGAGTTATTTGGGAGCACATTGAAGCCTATGGTGTAAAAGGAAATATCCTCAGATAAAAATAAGAAAGACACTTTCTGAGAAACTGCTTTGTGATGGGTGAATTCTACTCACAGAATTACACTTTTCTTTTTTTTTTTTTGAGACAGAGTCTCGCTCTGTGGCCCAGGCTGAAGTGCAGTGGCCGGATCTCAGCTCACCGCAAGCTCCGCCTCCTGGGTTTACACCATTCTCTTGCCTCAGCCTCCCGAGTAGCTGGGACCACAGGTGCCCACCGTCTCATCGGCTAATTTTTTGTATTTTCTTAGTAGAGATGGGATTTCACCATGTTAGCCAGGATGGTCTCGATCTCCTGACCTCGTGATCTGCCTGTCTCGGCCTCCCAAAGTGCTGGGATTACAGACTTGAGCCACCACGCCCAGCCTACACTTTTCTTTTAATGGAGCAGTTTGCTTACACTATTTTTGTAGAATCTGTAAAGGGATATTCATGAGCACCTTCAGGGAAATGTTTACAAAGGAATTATCCTCAGAAAAAAAAAACGAGAAATAAGCTTTCTGAGAAACTCCTTTGTGATTTGTGAATTCATCTCACAGAGTTACACAATTATTTTCATGGATCAGTTTGGTAGCAGTATTTTTGGGGAATCTGAGACAGGACACTTTGAATTGCATTGAAGCCTATGGTGACAAAGGAAATATTCTCATAAAAAATCTGTAAAGAATCTTTCTGAGAAAACACTTTGTGATGTGAATTCACCTCATAGAGTTACTCCTCTCTTTTCATGGAATAGTTTGTTAACACGGTTTTCCTGGAATCTGCACAGGTATATTTGGGAGCGAATTGAGGCTTATGGTGAAAAAGGGAGTACCCTCAGATAAGAACTGTAAAGAAGGTTTCTGAGAAAGTTCTTTCTGATGTGTGAGTTCATCTCAGGGAGTTAAACCTTTCTTTTCTTGGAGCACTTTGCCAACGCTGTTTTCTTGGAATCTGCAATGGGATATTTTGGAGCACTTTGAAGTGTTTGGTAACAAAAGAAGTATCCTCACAGAAAAACTAGAAAAAAGCTTTCTGAGAATCCACTTTATGATTTATGAATTCATCTCTCAGCATTACATGATACATTTCATGGAGCAGTTTGGTAGCACTGCTATTGGGTAATCTGAGAAGGTATAGTTTGGATTGTATTGAAGTCTACGGTGACAAAGGAAATATCCTCCCATAAAAAATAGAAAGAATCTTTCTGAGAAAGTTCTTTGTGATGTGTGAATTCATCACACAGAGTTACAATGTCACTTCATGGAGCAGTTTGCTAACACTCTGTTCGTAGAATCTGCAAAGGGATATTTGGGTGTGCAATGAGGTCTATGGTGAAAAAGGAAATTTTCTCAGATGAAAACTAGAAAGAAGCTTTCTGTGAAACTGCTTTGTGATGTGGGAATTTAACTCACATATTTACAATGTTCTTTTCATTGAGCAGTTTGCCTACACTGTTTTCTTCGAATCTGCAATGGCATATTTGAGAACGCTTTGAAGCTTATTGTGAAAAGGAAATATCCTCAGACAAAAGGTAAAAATATGCTTTCTGAGAAACTGCTTTGTGATGTGTGAATTCATGTCAGAGAGTAACACTGTTCCTTTCATTGAGCAGTTTGCTAACAATTTTTTCTTGGAATTTACAATAGGATATTTCAGAGTGCATTGAAGCTTATGATGACAAGGGAACTATCCTCATATAATAACTAGAAAGCAGTTTTCTGAGAAACAGTTTTGTGATTTGTGAATTCATCTTGCAGAGTTACACGATTCTTTCCAAGGAGCAATTTGGTAGCACTGTTTTTGGGGAATCTAGAAGGGATATTTTGGATCTCATTGACGCCTATGGTGTCTAAGGAAATATCCTCAGATACAAACTGGAAAGAAGCTTTCTGAGATAGTTCTTTGTGATGTGGGAATTTATCTCACTGAGTGAGACTTTTCCTTTCATGGACCAGTTTGATAACACTGTTTTCATGGAATCTGCAAAGGGATATTGGGGAGTCCATTGATGCCTATGGTGACAAAGGAAATATCTTCATGGAAAAATCAAAAGGAAGCTTTCTGAGAATCTGCTTTCTGATGTGTGAATTCAACTCAAAGAATTACACTGTTCTTTTCATTGACTAGCTTGCTAACACTGTTTTCTTGGAATCTTCCTTGGGATATTTTGGAGCGCACTGAAGCTTATTGTGAAAAAGGAAATATCTGCAGACAAAAACTAGAAAGAAACTTTCTGAGAGACTGCTCTGTGATTTGTGAATTCACCACACAGAGTTACACTATTCTTTTCATGGAGTAGTTTGATAACCCTGTTTTTGGGGAATGTGAGAAGGGATATTTGGATCACATTGAAGCCTACGGTGACAAAGGAAATATCCTCAGATAAAAACTGAAAAGAAGCTATCTGAGAAACTAAATGCTTTGTGATGTCTGAATTCATCTAACAGAGTTACACTGTTCTTTTAAATGAGGAGTTTGCTAACACTACTTTCTTGGAATCTTCAATGGTGTATTTCAGAGCGCATTGAAGCTTATGGTAAGAAAGGAAATATCCTCAGACAATAACTAGATAGAAGCCTTCCGAGAAACTCCTTTGTGATTTGTGAATTCATCTCAGAGTTGCACGATCCTTTTCATGGAGCAGTTTGGTAGCACTGTTTTTGGGGAATCAGAGAAGGGATACTTTGGATTGCATTGAAGCCTATGGTGACAAAGGAAAAATTCAGTTAAAACTAGAAAGAAGATTTCTAAGAAACTGCTATGAGATGTGTTAATTCATCTCAGAGCATAACACGATTCTTTCCATGGATTAATCTGTTAGTTCTGTTTTGGGGAATCTGAGAAAGAATATTGTTTAATGCCTTGAAGCCTATGATGACAAAGGAAATATCCTCAGATAAATACTAGAAAGAAGCTTTCTCAGAAAGTCCTCTGTATTGCATGAATTCATCTGACAGAGTTACACCTTACTTTTCGTGGAGCAGTTTGTTAACACAGTTTTTGTGGAATCTGCAAAGGGATACTTGAGGGCACTTTGAGGCCTATAGTGAAAAAGAAAATATCCTCCTAGAAAAACTAGAAAGAAGCTTTTTGAGAAACGGCTTTGTGGTGTGTGTATTCAACACAGAGAGTTACACTGTCCTTTTCATGGGGATGTTTGTTAAAACTCTTTTCTTGGAATCTACAATGGCAGATTTCAGAGCACAATGAAGCTTATTGTGAAAAAAGAACTATCCTCAGACAAAAACTAGAAAAAATCTTTCTAGGAAACAGCTTTGTGATGTGTGAATTCATGTCAGAGAGTTACACTATTCTTTTTATTGAGCAGTTTGTTAACACTGTTTTCTTGGAATCTGCAATGGGATATTTTGGAGTGCATTGAAGCCTATGGTGACAAAGGACATATCCCCAGATAAAAACTAGAAAGAAGCAATCTGAGAAAGTTATTTGAGATGTGTGAATGCATCTCATATAGTTACACATTTCCTTTCATTGGGCAGTTTGCTAACACAGTTTTCATGGACTCTGTAAGGGGATATAAGGGAGCGCATTGAGGCCTATATTAAAAAGGAAATATACTCATGGAAAAACCAAAAAGAAGCTTTTTGAGAAACTGCTTTTTGATGTGTGAATTCACCTTACAGAGTTACACCATTCATTTCATTGAGCAGATTGATAACCCTGTTTTCGTGGAGTCTGCAGTAGGATATTTGGAAGCACATTGAAGCCAATGGTGACAAAGGAAGTATAATCAGATAAAAATCAAAAAGAAGCTTTCTGAGAAACTTCTTTGTGATGTGTGAATTCAATTCACAGTGTTACACTGTTTTTTTCATGGAGCAGTTTTCTAGCACTGTTTACTTGGTATCTGCAATGGGATATTTCAGAGTGCATTGAAACTTACTGTTAAAATGAATTATCCTCAGACAAAAACTAGATAGATACTTTCTGATAAACTGCTTTGTGATTTGTGAATTCTTCTCACAGAGTTACACAATTCTTTTCTTGGATCAGTTTGATAGCACTGTTTTTGGGGAATCTGAGAAGGGATGTTTTGGATCACATTGAAGTCTATGATGACAAAAGAAATATCCTCAGATAAAAACTAGAAAGAAGCCTTCTGAGAAAGTTCTTTGTGATGTGTGAATTCATATCACAGAGTTATAACTTTCTTTTCATTGAGGTGTTTGTTAACACTGTTTTCGTGGAATCTGCAAAGGGATATCTGGGAGCGCATTGAGACCTATGGTGAAAAATGAAATATTCTCAGATAAAAACTAGAAAGAAGCTTTCTGAGAAACTTCTTTGTGATGTGTGAATACATCTCAGAGAGGTACACTGTTCTATTCATTGAGCCTTTGCTCACACTGTATTCTTGGAATCTGCAATGTGATATTTCAGAGCGCATTGAAGCTTGTGATAACAAAGGAAATATCCTCATATAAAAATTATAAAGTAGCTTTCTGAGAAAGGGTTGTATGATGTATTAATTTATCTCATAGAGTTGCACGATTGTTTTCATGGGTCAGGTTTTTAGCACTGTTTTTGGGGAATCTGAGAAGGGATATTTTGGATCGCATTGAAGCCTATGGTGACAATGAAATATAATCAGATAAAAACTAGAAAGAGGCTGTCTGAGAAAGTTCTTTGTGATTTGTGAATTCATCTCACAGAGTTACAGCTTTCTTGTCATGGAACAGTTTGCCAGCACAATTTTCATGGGATCTGCAAGGGGATACTTGCGAGTGGATTGAGAATTATAGTGGAACAATAAATATCCTCATAGTAAAACGAGAAAGAAACGTTCTGAGAAACTGTTTCATCGTGTGTGAATTCATCTCACAGAGTTACAACTTTCTTTCCATGGGGCAGATTGCTAACACTCTTTTCGTTGAATCTGCAAAGGATATTTGGTAATACATTGAGGCCTATGGTGAAAAAGGAATTATCCTCATATAAAAACTCGAAAGAAAGTTTCTGAGAAAGTTCTTTGTATTGTGTGTATTCATCTCACAGAGTTACAATTTTCTTTTCATGGAACAGTTTGCTAACACAGTTTTCATGGAATCTGTAATAGGATATTTCAGAGCACTTTGAAGACTATGATGACAAAGAAAATATCCTCAGAGAAATACCAAAAGAAACTTTCTGAGAAACTGCTTTGTGATGTGTGCATTCATGTCACAGAGTTACACGATGCTTTACCTGGAGCAGCATGATAACACCCTTTTCCAGTCTAAAACGGATTTATGTGAACACATTGAAGCCTATGGAGACAAAGGAAATATAATCAGACGAAAACCACAAAGAAACATTCTGAGAAACTGCTTTGTGATGTGTGAATTCATCTCACAGGTCTCCACCTTCCTTTTCATTGAGCAGTTTGCTAACACTGTTTTCTTGGAATCTGAAAAGGGATATTTCATAGTGCATTGAGGCTTAGAGTGAATAAAAAAATTCTCAGTTAAAACTAGAAACTTTCTGAGAAACTGCTTTGTGAGGTGTGAATTTGTCTCACAGTGGGACACCATTCTTTTCTTTGAGCAATTTGATAACACTGTTTTCTTGGAGTGTGCAATAGGGTATTTAGGAGTGCATTGAAGCCTATGGTGACAAAGGAAATATCATGATGAAAACCAGGAAGAAGGTTTCTGAGAAACTGCTTTGTGATGTGTTAATTCATCTCACAGAGTTACACGATTCTTTTCATGGAACAGTTTGGTAGCACTGTTTTTGGGGAATCGGCAATGGGATACTCTGGATCCTATTGAAGCCTAAGGTGACAAAGGAAATATCCTCAGTTAAAAACTAGAAAGAAGCATTCTGAGAAACTCCTTTGTGATGTGTAAATTCATCTCACAGAGATACACATTTCTTTTTATGGAGCTGTTTCCTAACATATTTTTCATGGAATTTACAAAGAGATATTTGGGAGCACATTGAGGTCTATGGTGAAAAAGTCCATATCTTCATAGAAAAATTAGAAAGAAGCTTTCTGAGAAACTGCTTTGTGACGTGTGAATTAAACTCACAGAGTTTCACTGTTCTTTTCCATGAGCAGTTTGCTAAGACTGTTTTCTTGGAATCTACAATGGGATATTTAGGAGCGCATTGAAGTTTATTGTGACAAAGAAAGTATCCTTATACAAAAAATATAAAGAAGCTTTCTGAGAAACTGCTTTGTGATGTGTTAATTCATTTCACAGAGTTACATGATTCTTATCATGGATCAGTTTGGTAGCATTGTTTTAGGGGAATCTGAGTCGGGATATTTTGTATCACTTTGAAAACTGTGGTGATAAAGGAAATATCCTCAGATTAAAACTAGAAAGAATCTTTCTGGGAAAGTTCTTTGTGATGTGTGAATTAATCTCACAGAGTTACAACTTTCTTTTCATGGATCAGTTTGCTAACCCTGTTTTCGTGGAATCTGCAAAGGGATATTTGCGAAGGCATTGATTCCTGTGGTTAAAAAGGAATTATCCTCAGATAAAAACTAGAAAGAAGTTTTCTGAGAAACTGCTTTGTGATGTGTGAATTCGTTTCAAAGAGTTACACTGTGCTTTCCAGTGAGCAGTTTGCAAACACTGTTTTCTTGGAATCTGCAATGGGATATATCAGAGTGCATTGAAGCTTAAGGTGATGAACGAAATATCATCATATAAAAACTAGAGAGAGGCTTTCTGATAAACTGCTTTGTGATTTGTGAATTCATCTCACAGATTTACATGATTCTTTTCTTGGAGCACATTGATAGCACTGTTTTTGTGGAATATGAAAAGGAATATTTTCATCACATTGAAGCCTAATGTGACAAAGGAAATATCCTCAGATTAAAACTAGAAAGAAGCTTTCTGAGAGACCACACTGTAAAGCGTTTATTCATTTCACAGAGTTACATGATTCTTTTCATGGATCAGTTTGGTAGCACTGTGTTTGAGGAATCTGTGAAAGGATATTTTGGATCTCTTTGAAGCCTATGGTGAAATAGGAAATATTCTCAGTTAAAAACTAGAACGAAGGTTTTTGAGAAAGTTCTTTGTGGTATGTGAATCCTGCTCACAGAGTTACATCTTTCTTTTCATGGAGCAATTTGCTAACACTGTTTTCGTGGAATCTGCCAAGGGATATTTGGGAGCGCATTGAGGACTATGTTAAAAAAGGAAATATCCTCAGATAAAAACTAGAAAGAAGCTTTCTGTGAAACTGCATTGTGATGTGTGAATTCATCTCACAGAATTAGGTGATTCTTCTCATTGAGCAGTTTGGTAAGTCTGTTTTTGTGGATTCTGCAATAGGATATTCAGGAACACTTTAAAGCCTATTGTGACGAAGAAAATATAATCAGATAATAAACAAAAAGAAGTTTTCTGAGAAACTGCTTTGTGATATGTAATTCATTTCACTGAGTTACACGATTCTTTTCAAGGATCAGTTTGTTAGCACTGTTTTTGGGAATATTAGAAGGGATATTTTTCATTTCATTGAAGCCTATGGTGGCTAAGGAAATATCCTCAGATAAAAACTATAAAGAAGCTTTCTCAGAGAATTCTTTTTGATTTGTGAATTCATCTAACAGAGATACACCTTTATTTTTGTGGAGCAATTTGGTAACACTTTATGTGTTGAAACTGCAAAGGGATATTTGGGAGCGCTTAGAGGACTATAGTGAAAAAAGAAATATCCCCAGATAAAAACTAGAAAGAGGCATTCTGAGAAACTACTTTGTGATGTGTGAATTCATCTCAAACAGTTACACCATTCTTTTCATTGAGCAGTTTGATAAAACAGCTTTTGTGGAATCTGCAATAGGATACTTGGGAGAGCATTGAAGCCTATGGTAACAAAGGAAATATCTTCAGATAAAAACCGAGAAGCTTTGTTAGAAACTTCTTTGTGATGTGTGAAATCATCTCACAGAGTTACACTGTTCTTTTCATTGAGCAGTTTGCTAATGCTGTTTTCTTGGAATCTGTAAGGAGATATTTTGGAGTGCATTGAATCTTATGTGACAAAGAAAATATCCTCATATAAAAACTAGAAGGAAGCTTTCTGAGAAACTACTTTGTGATGTGTTAATTCACCTCACAGTGTTACACGATACTTTTCATGGATCAGTTTGGTAGCACGGTTTTTGGGGTATCTGAGAAGGGATATTTTGGATCGCATTGAAGCCTACAGTGACTAAGGAAATATCCTCAGATAAAAACTGGAAATAAGCTTTCCAAGAAACTTCTTTGTTATATGTGAATGCATCTCACAGAGTTACATCTTTCTTTTTATGGATCAGTTTGCTAACACTGTTTTTGTGAAATCTGCAAAGGAACATTTCGGAGTGCATTGAGACCAGTAGCAAAAAAAGGAAATATCCTTCAGAAAAAAATGAGAAAGAAGCTTTCTGAGAAAGTGATTTTTGATGTGTGAATTCACCACACAGAGCTACACCTTTCTTTACAATGAACAGGTTGATAAAACTTTTCTCATGGAATCTACAATAGGATATTTAGGAGCACATTGTATCCTGTGGTGACAAACGAAATATCTTCAGATAAAAAGCCAAAAAAGAAAGCTTTCTGAGAAACTGCATTGTGTTGTATCAATTCATCTCAATAAGTTACACTCTTCATTGAGCAGTTTGCTAACACTGTTTTCTTAGAATCTGCAATGGTATATTTTGGAGTGCATTGAGGCTTACAGTGACAAATGAAATATCATCATATACAAATTATAAAGAAGCTTTCTGAGAAGTGGCTTTGTGATTTGTGAATTCATATCACAGAGTTACATTATCCTTTTCATGGATCACTTGGGTAGCACTGTTTTTGGGGAATCTAAGAAGGTATATTTTGGATCACTTTGGAGCCTATGGTGACAAGGGAAACATCCTCAGATAATAACTAGAAAAAAGCTTTCTGATAAAGTTCTTTGTGATGTATGAATTCATCTCACAGAGGTACACCTTTCCTTTCATTCAGCAGATTGCTAACTCTGTTTTTGTGGAATCTGCAAAGGGATAATTGGGATGCATTGAGGAATATAGTGAAAAAGGAAATATCCTCAGATAAAAATAAGAAAGAAGCTTTCTGAGAAACTGCTTTCTAAGGGGTGAATTCATGTCACAGAGTTACACGGTTCTTTTCATTGAGCAGTTTGATAGCACTGTTTTTGTGGAATCTGCAATAGGATATTTGGGAGGACTTTGAAGTCTATGGTGAAAAAGGAAATATCCTCAGATAAAAACCAAAAAGAAGCTTTCTGAGAAACTGCTTTGTAATGTGAAAATTCATCACACAGAGTTACACTGTTCTTTGCATTGATTAATTTGCTAACAATGTTTTCTTGGAATCTGCAATGGGATATTTTGAAGTGCATTGAAACTTATTGTGAATAAGGAAATATCCTCAGACAAAAATTAGAAAGATACCTTCTGAGAAACTGCTTTATGATGTGTTAATTCATCTCAGAGTTACATGATTCTTTTCATGGATCAGTTTGATAGCACTGTTTTTGGGGAATCTGAAAACAGTTGTTTTGGATCACATTGAAGCCTATGGTGAAAAAGGAAATATCCTCAGATAAAAACTGTAAAGAATGTTTCTGAGAAAGTTCTTAGAGATGCATGAATTCATCTTACAGATTTACACCATTATTTTCGTGGAGCAGTTTGCTAACAGTTTTGTGGAATCTGCGTTGGGATACTTCAGAGTGCATTGAAGCTTATGTTGAGAAAGGAAATGCATTCATATAAAAACTAGAAAGAAGCTGTCTGAGAAACTGCTTTTTGATGTGTTAATTCATCTCACAGAGTTACACGGTTCTTTTCATGGATCAATTTTTTAGCATTGTTTTTTGGGTATGTGAGTAGGGATGTTTTGAATAGCATTGAAGCCTAGGGTGACAAAGAAATTATCCTCCGATAACAACTAGAAAGAAACTTTCTGAGAAAGGCTTTTGGGATATGTGAATTCCCCTCACAGAGTTACACCTTTGTTGTCATGGAGCAGTGTGTTAACACTGTTTTCTTGGAATCTGCAAAGGGATATCTGAGAGTGCATTGAGGTCTATGGTGAAAAAGGAAATAGTTTCAGATAAAAACTACAAAGAAGCTTTCAGAGAAATTGGTTTGTTATGGGTGAATTCTCCTCACAGAGTTACATCATTTTAATTTGAGACGTATGATAACACTGTTTTCCTGGAGTCTGAAATAGGATATTTGGGAGTGCATTGAAACCTATGGTGACAAAGGAAATATCCCCATAGAAAAACCAAAAAGAAGCTTTCTGAGAAACTGCTCTGTGATGTGTGAATTCAACTCACAGAGTTACAGTGTTCTTTTCATTGAGCAGTATGCTAACACTGTTTTCTTGCAATTTACAATGGGATATTTCAGAGTGCATTGAAGTTTTTTGTGGTAAAGTGAATATCCACAGAAAAAAACTAGATAGAAACATTCTGAGAAACTGTTTTGTGATTTTTTGAATTCATCACACTGTGTTACACAATTCTTCTCATGGATCAGTTTGATAGCACTGTTTTTGGGGAATCTGAGAAAGGATATTTTGGATTGCATTGAAGCCTATAGTGACAAAGGAAATATCCTCAGATAAAAACTACAAACAAGCTTTCTGAGAAAGTTCTTTGTGATGTGTGAATTCATCTCACAGTGTTACACCTTTTTTTTGTGGAGAAGTTTTCTAACATGTTTTTGTGGAATCTACAAATGGATATTTGGGAGTCCATTGAGATCTATACTGAAAAAGGATATATCCTCATAGAAAAACTAGAAAGAAGCTTTCTGAGAATCAGCTTTGTGATGTTTGAATTCAATGCACAGAGTTTCACTGTTGTTTTCATGGAGTAGTGAGCTAACACTGTATCTCGGAAACTACAGTGGCATATTTCAGAGTGCATTGAGGCTTAGTGTGAAAAAGGAAATATCCTGAGATGAAAACTAGAAAGAAACTTTCAGAGAAACTGCTTTGTGATGTGTGAATTCATGTCGGAAAATTACACTGTTCTTTTCATTGAGCAGTTTGCTAACACTGTTTTCTTGGAGTCTGCAATGGGATATTTTGGAGCGCATTGAAGCTTATGGTGACAAAGGAAATATCCTCATACAAAAACCAAAAGAAGCTTTCTGAGAAACTGCTTTGTGATGTGTTAATTCATTACACAGAGTTACACAATTCTTTTCATGGAGCAGTTTTGTAGCACCTTTTTTGGGGAATCAGAGAAGGGATATTTTGGATAGCACTGAAACCTATGGTGACAAAAGACATATCCTCAGATAAAACCAAAAAGAAGCTTTCTGAGAAACTGCTTTGTGACTTATGAATTCATCTCACAGAGTTACACGATCATTTTCATGGATCAGTTGGATAGCACTGTTTTTCAGGAATCTGAGAAGGGATATTTTGGATCACATACAAGCCTATGGTGAGAAAGAAAATATCCTCAGATAAAAACTGGAAAGAAGCTTTCTGAGAAACTTCTTTGTTATGTGTGAATTCAACTCACAATGTTACACTGTTCTCTTCAGAGAGCAGTATACTAACACTGTTTCTTTGGAACCTGTAATGAGATATTTAAGAGCACATTAAATCTTATGGTGACAAGGGAACTATCCTCACATAAAAACGAGAAAGATGCCTTCTGAGAAACTGCTTTGTGATTTGTGAATTCATCTCACAGAGTTACATGATTCTTTTCATGGATAGTTTGACAGCACTGTTTTTTGGGAATCTGAGAAGGGATATTTTGGATTGCATTGAAGCCTATGGTGACAAAGGAATTACCCTCAGATAAAAGCTAGAAAGAAGCATTCTGAGAAGCTCTTTGTGATATGCGAATTCATCTCATAGATTTAAACTGCTCTTTTCATTGAGAACTTTGAAAACACTGTCTACTTGGAATCTGCAATGGGATATTTCAGGGTGCATTGATGCTTACAGTGACAAATAAAATAATATCATATAAAAAGTAGAAAGAAGCTCTCTGAGAAACTGCTTTGTGATGTGTTAATGCATCCCACAGAGTTTCACGATACCTTTCATGGATCAGTTTGTCAGCAGTGTTTTGGGGGAATCTGAGAAGGGATATTTTGAATCACAATGAAGGCTTTGTTGACAAAGAAATATCCTCATATGAATACTGGAAAGAAGCTTTCTGAGAAACTGCTTTGTGTTGTATTAATTCACCTCACAGTGTTACACCTTTGTTTTCTTGGAGCACTTTGCTGTCACTGTTTCCATGGAATCTGCAAAGGGATATTAGGGAGTGCATTTAAGCCTGCAGTGAAAAAGAAAATATTCTCAGATAAAAACTAGAAAGAAGCTTTCTGAGAAACTGCTTTGTGATGTGTGAGTTCATCTCACAGAATTACACCATTCTTTTCATGGAGCAGTTTGGTAGCACTGTTTTTGGGGAATCAGAGAAGGGATATTTTGGAATGAATTAAAGTCTTTTGTGACAAAGGAATTATCCTCAGATACAAGCTAGAAAGGAGCCTTCTGAGAAACTTCTTCATGATGTGTGAATTCATCTCACAAGGTTGCACCTTTCTTTTCATGGAGCAGATTGCTAACACTGTTTTTGTGGAATCTGCAAAGTGATATTTGGGAACACATTGAAGCATATATTAAAAATGGAATTATCCTCAGGTAAACACTAGAAAGAATCTTTCTGAGAAACTGCTTCATGATGTGCGACTTCATCTCACAGGGTTACACGTTCCTTTTAATTGACCTATTTGCTAACACTGTTTTCTTGGAATCTGCAATGGGATATTTCAGAGCACCTTGAAGCTTATGGTGACAAGGGACATATCCTCAAATAAAAACTAGAAAGAAGCATTCTGAGAAAGCACTTTGTGATATGCTAATTCATCTAACAGAGGTACATGATTCTTTTCATGGAGCAGTTTGGTAGCACTGTTTTTGGGAAATCTGAGAAGGGATATTTTGGATTGCATTGAAGTCTATGCTTACTAAGAAAATATCCTCAGATAAAAAAGAGAAGGATGCTTTCTGAAAAAGTTCTTTGGGATGTGTGATTTAATCTCACAGAATTACACCTTTCTTTCCATGGAGCAGTTTGCTAACACTGTTTTCATGAAATCTGCAACAGAATATTTGGGAGCACATTGAGGCCTATGATGGAAAAAAAAAATATTCTCATAAAAAAACTAGAAAGAAGTTTTCTGAAAAATTGCTTTGGAATGTGTGAATTTATCTCACAGAATTACACTGTTCTTTTCATTGATCAGTTTGGTAACACTATTTTCGTGGAATCTGCAATAGCATATTTGGGTCGCATTGAAGCCTATGGTGACAAAGGAAATATTCTCAGATAAAAACCAAAAAGATGCATTCTGAGTTACTGCTTTGTGATGTTTGAATCCATCTCACAGAGTTACACTGTTCTTTTTATTGACCGGTTTGCTAACACTGTTTTCTTGGAATCTGCAATGGGATATTTCAGAACTCATTGAAGCTTATGGTGACAAAGGAAATTTCCTCAGACAAAAACAAGAAAGAAGCTTTCCGAGAAAATGCTTTGTGATTTGTGAATTCACCTCAGAGAGTTACACAATCCTTTACATGTAGCAGTTTGGTAGCACTGATTTTGGGGAATCTGAGAAGGGATATTTTGGATCACATTAAAGCCTATGGTGAGAAAGGAAATATCCTCAGATAAAATCTAGAAAGAAGGTTTCTGAGAAACTTCTTTGTGATGTCTGAATTCATCTCATAGAGTTACACTTTTATGTTCATGGAGCAGTATCCTAACACTCTTTTCGTGGAATCTGCAATGGGATATTTGGGAGCACATTGAGTCCTTTGGTGAAAAGGGAAGTATCCTCAGATAAAAACTAGAAAGAAGTTTTCTGGAAACTGCTTTGTGATGTGTAAATTCATCTCACAGTGTTACAGTGTTCTCTTTGTGGAGCAGTTTGCTAACACCATTTCCTTGGAATTTGCAATGGGATATTTCAGAGCACATTCAATATTATGGTGAAAGGGAAATATCCTAATATAAAAACTACAAAGATACTTTCTGAGAAACTGATTTCTGATGTGTTAATTCATCTCATAGAGTTACACAATTCTTTTCATGTATTAGTTTGGTAACACTTTTTTTCGTGAATCTGAGAAGGGACATTTTGGATCACATTCAAGCCTAGGATGACAAAGGAAATATCCTCAGATAAAAACTAGAAAGAAGCTGTCTGAGAAAGTTCTTCATGATATGTGAATTCATCTCACAGAGTTACACCTTTCTTTTCATGGAGCAGTTTTCTAACACTGTTTTGTGGAATCTGCAAATGGATATTTTGGAGCCCCTTGAGGCATATAGTGAAAAGGGAAATATCCACATACAAAAATGAGAAAGAAGTTTTCTGAGAAACTGCTTTGTGATGTGTGAATTCACTTAACAGAGTACCCTGTTCTTGTCATTGAGCAGTTTGATAACACTGTTTTCGTGGAATCTGCCATATTATATTTGGGAGCACATTGAAGCCTATGGTGACAAAGGAAATAACCTCAGATAAAAAATAGAAAGAAACTTTCTGGGAAATTTCTTCATGATGGGTGAATTCATCACACAGAGGTACACATTTGTTTTCTATGAGCAGTTTTGTAGCACTGTTTGTATGGAATCTGCAAAGGGACACTCAGGAGCTCCTAGACACCTATGGTGAGAAAGGAAATAACTTCAGATAAAAACTGGAGAGAAGCTTTTCGAGAAACGGTTTTGTGATGTTTGTATTCACCTCATAGAGTGTAATATTTTTGTTCGTTGAGCAGTTTGGCTTCACTGTTTTCGTGGTATCTTAGAGGAGACATTTGGGAGTGTTTTGAAGCCAGTGTTGAAGAAGGAAACATACTCAGATTTAAACCGAAAAGAATCTTTCTGAGAAACTTCTTTGTGATGGGTGAATTTATCTCACAGAGTTACACCTTTCTTTTCATTGAGCAGTTTGTTAACAATGTTTTTGTGGAATCTGCAAAGGGATATTCGGCAGCACATAGAGTCCATTGGAGAAAAAGGAAATATCTTCAGGTACAAACGTGAGAGAAGCTTTCTGAGAAACTCCTTTGTGAAGGATGCCTTCATCTCACAGAGTTAAACGTTTCTGTTGAGGGAGCACTTTGTCCTCATTATTTTGTGGTATCTGAGAAGGGATACTTGGGAGTGCATTGAAGCCTATGGTGGAAAAGGAAATATCCTCATATAAAAACTAGAAAGAAGCCTTCTGAGAAACTGCTTTGTGATTTGTTTATTCATCTCACAGAATTACACGATTCTTTCTATGGAGCAGTTTGGTAGCACTGTCTTTGGGGAATCTGAGAAGGGATATTTTTGATCACATTGAAGCCTACGGTGACAAAGGAAATATCCTCAGATAAAAACTAGAAACAAGCTTTCTAAGAAGCCTCTTTGTGATGTCTGTATTCATCTCACAGAGTAACACCTTTCTTTTCATGGAGCAGTTTGCTAACACTGTTTTTGTGGAATCTGCAAAGGGCTATTTGTGAGTGCTTTGAGGCCTATAGTGAAAAAGGAAATATCTTCAGATAAAAACTAGAGAGAAACTTCCTGAGAAATTGCTTTGAGATGTGTGAATTCATCTCACAGAGTTGCACTGTTATTTTCATTCAGCAGTTTGATAACACTGTTTTCTTGGACTACGCAATAGGATATTTGGGAGCGCATTGAAGTCTACTGTGACAAAGGAAATATCCTCAGATCAATACCAAAATGAAGTTTCCGTGAAACTGCTTTTTGATGTGTCAATTCAACTCACAGAGTCATATCATTCATTTCATTGAGAAGTTTACTAACAGTTTTTTCCTGGAGTCTGCAATGGGTTATTCTGGAGCTCATTGAGGAATATGGTGAAAAAGGAAACATCCTCAGATAAAAGCTAAAAAAATGCTTTCCGAGATATCACTTTGTGATGTGTCAATTCACCTCACAGAGTTACACCATATTTTTCATGGAGCAGTTTTTTAGCACTGTTTTTGGGGAGTCTGGGAAGGGATTTTTTGGACCGCATTGAAGCCTAAGGTGACAAAGGAAACATCCTCAGACAAAAACTAGAAAGAAGCTTTCTGAGAAACTGCTTTGTGGTGTGTGTATTCATCTCACAGGGTAACAACATTCTTTTCATGAAACAGTTTGCTAACACTGTTTTCGTGTAACCTACAAAGGGATATTTGGGAGTCAGTTGAGGCATATGGTTACAAAGGAAGTATCCACAGAAAAACTGGAAAGGAGCTTTCTGAGAAAGTTCTTTGTGATGTGTGAATTCATCTCACAGATCTTCACCGTTCTTTTCATGAAGCCGTTTGCTCACACTGTTTTTTTCGAATCTGTCAAGGGATATTTGGGAGCACATTAAGACCTATGGTGAAAGAGGAAATATCCCCAGACAAAAATCAAAAAGAAGCTTTCATGAAACTGCTTTGTGATGTGTGAATTCATCTCACACAGTTACCCCATTCTTTTCATTGAGAAGTTTTCTAACACTTTTTTTCATGGAATCTGCAATGGGATATTCCAGAGGGCATTGAGGAATATGGATATAACGGAAATATCAGAGATAAAATCTAGAAAGTAGTGTTCTGAGAAACACCTTTGTGATGTGTGAATTCATATCACCGAGTTACACCAAACTTTTCATGGAACAATTTGGTCACACTCTTTTTGGGGAATCTGAGTAGGGATATTTGGGATCACATAGTAGCCTAGTGTGACAATGGAAATATAATCACATAAAAACCAGCAAAATCTTTCTGAGAAACTTCTTTGTGATGTGTGTATTCATCTCACAGAGTAACACCTTCCTTTTCATGGCGCTGTTGGCTAACACAGTTTTCATGGAATCTACGAAGTGATATTTGGGAGCGAGTTAAGATGATGGTGAAAAAGGAAATATCCTCAGGTAAGAACTAGAAGGAAGCTTTCTGAGAAACTAATTTGTGAGGTGTGATTCATCTCACAGAGTTACACCACTCTTTTCATGGAGCAGTATGCTAAAACTGTTTCCGTGGAATCTGTAATAGGATATTTCGGAGTGCATTGAAGAATTTGGTGACAAACGAAATATTCTCTGACAAAAAAATAAGCTTTCTGTGAAACTGTTTTGTGATGTGTGAATTCATCTCACTGAGCTACACCTATATTTTCATGGCACACTTTGATAGCACTCTTTTTGAGGAATGTGAGAAGTGATATTTTGGATTGCATTGAAAGCTAAGGTGACAAAGGAAATATCCTCAGACGAAACTAGAAAGAAGCATTCTGAGAAACTGCTTTGTGATGTATTAATTCATTTCAGAGTGTTACATGATTCATTTCAAGGATCAGTTTTGTAGCAGTGTTTTTGGGGAATCTGAGAAGGGTTATTTTCTATTGCAATGAAGCCTATGGTGACAAAGGAAATACCCTCAGATGAAGCTAGAAAGAAGCTTTCTGAGATATTTCTGTGTGATGCGTGAATTCATCTCACAGAGATACACCTTTCTTTTCATGGAGCAGTTTGCTAACATGAGTTTCGTGGAATCTGAAAAGGGATTTTGGGAGTGCACTGAGGCCTATTCTGAAAAAGGATATATCCTCAGAAAAAAACTGGAAAGAAACACTCTGAGAAACTGCTTTGTGATGTGTCAATTCATCTTACAGAATTATACCGTTCTTTTCATTGAGCAGTCTGATAGCACTGTTTTTGTGGGATCTGCAATAAGATATTGAGGAGCACATTGAAGCTTACAGTGACAAAAAAAATCCTCAGAAATATACCAAAAAGAAGCTTTCTGTGAATTTTCTTTGTGATGTGTGAATTCATCTCACAGTGTTACACCATTCTTTTCATTGAGAAGTTTGCTGACACTTTTTTCCTGGAATTTGCAATGGTGTATTCCTGAGTACATTGAGGCCTATTGTGAAAAAGGAAATATCCTCATCAAAAAACTAGCAAGAAGCTCTCTGAGAAACAGCTTTCAGTGTGTGACTTCATCTCACAGAGTTACACTGTTTTTTTCATGGAACAATTTGGTAGCAGTGTTTTTGGGGAATCTGAGAAGGGATATTTTGGATCGCATTGAAGTATATGGTGACAAAGGATAAACTCAGATAAAAACTAGAATGAAGCTTTCTGAGAAACTGCTTTGTGATGTGTGGATTCATCTCATAGATTTACACCTTTGTTTTCATGGAGCAGTTTGCTAACATTGTTTTCGTGGAATCTGCAAAGGGATATTCCGGAGCAACTTGAGGTCAATAGTGTAAAAGGAAATATCCTCAGAAAAAAACTAGAAGGAAGCTTTCTGAGAAACAGCTTTGTGATGTGTGAATTCATCTTACAGTGCTACACTGTTCTTTTCATTGAGCAGTTTGATAACACTGTTTTTGAGACATCTGCAATAGGATATTTGTAAGCGCATTGAAGCCTAAAGTGACAAAGGAAATATCCTCAGATAAAAAAACAAAAAGAAGCTTTCCGTGAAACTGCTTTGTGATGTGTGAATTCATCTCAAAAAAGTTACACCTTTCTTTTCATGGAGCACTTTGATAACACTGCTTTCCCGGAATCTACAAGGGATATTCTTGAGCACATTGAGGTAAAAAGTGAAAAAGGAATTGTCCTCAGACAAAAACTAGAAAGAAACCTATTGAGAAACTGCTTTGTGATTTCTGAATTCCTCTCTCAGAGTTATACGATTTTTTTCATGTAGAAGTTTGATAGCACTGTTTCTGGGAAATATGAGAAGGGTTAATTTGGATTGCATTGAAGCCTATGGTGAAAAAGGAATTATCCTCAGATAAAATCTTAGAAGAATCATTCCAAGAAACTTCTTCATGATGTGTGAATTCACCTCACAGAATTACATTGTTCTTTTCTTTGAGAAGTTTGCTAACACTTTTTTCATGGAATGTGTGATGGGATATTCCAGAGCACAATGAAGAATATGATGAAAAAGGAAAAATCCTCAGATAAAAACTAGAAAGAAGCTTTCTGAGAAACAGCTTTGTGATGTGTGAATTCATCTCACAGAGATACACCATTCTGTTCATGGAGCAGTTTGGTAGCCCTGTTTTTGTCGAATCTGAAAAGAGATATTTTGGATCACATGTTGACAAAGGAAATCACCTCAGAGAAAAACTATACAGAAGCTTTTTGAGGAAGTTCCTTGTGATGTGTGAATTCATATCACAGAGTTACACCTTTCTTTTCATGGAGCAGTTTTCTAACACTGTTTTCGTGGAATCTGCAATGATATATTTGGTAGTGCATTGAGACTTGTACTGAAAAAGGAAATATCCTCAGATAAAAACGAGAATTAAGTCTTCAGATAAACTGATTTCTGATGTGTTAATTCATCTCTCAGAATTACACAATTCTTTCATGGATCAGTTTGGTAGGACTGTTTTGGTGGAATCTAAAAAGGGATATTTTGGATTGCATTGAAACCTGTGGTGACAATGGAAAAGTCCTCAGATAAAAACTAGAAAGAAGCTTTCTGAGACAGTTCTTCATGATGTGTGAATTGGATTTACACAACTCTTTTCATTGAGTAGTTTTATAACACTGTTTTTGTGGAATCTGCAAAGGGATGATGGGTAGTGTGTTGAGGTCTATGTTGAAAAATTTCATATCCTCAGATAAAAACTACAAAGAAGGTTTCTGAGACACTGTTTTTTGATGTGTGAATTCATGTCACAGACTTACACCATCCTTTTCATTCAGCAGTCTGATTAAACTGGTTTCCTAGAATATGTAATAGGGTACTTGGGAGTTCATTGAAGCCTAGGATGTCAAAGGAAATATCTTCAGATAAAAGCCAGACAGAAGCTTTCTGAGAAACAGCTTTGTGATGTGTGAATTCCTCTCATAGAGTTACACCACTGTTTTCATGGAGCAGTTTGGTAGCACTGTTTTTGGGGAATCAGATGAGGGATATTTTGGATAGAAATATCCTCAGATAAAAAAGAGAAAAGCATTCTGAGAAACCACTTTGAGATGTGTCAATTCATCTCATAGAGTTACATGACTCTTTTAATGGATCATTTGGTAGCACTGTTTTTGGCGAATCTGAGAAGGTTTATTTTGGAACACATTGAAGCCTGTGTTGACAAAAAAAATACATTCAGAAGAAAACTAGGAAGAAACTTTCAGAGAAGGTTCTTTCTGATGTGTTTATTCATCTCACAGAGTTACAGCATTCTTTTCATGGAACAGTTTGTTAACACTGTTTTTGTAGAATCTGCAAAGGGATATTTGGGAGCACATTGAGGATGATCTTGATAAATGAAGTATCCTCAGATAAAAACTAGAAATAAACTTTCTGAGTAACTGCTTTGTGATGTGTGAATACATCACACAGAGTTGCACCATTCTTTTCATTGAACAGTATGATAACACTGTTTTCGTGGAATCTGCAAAGTGATATATGGGAACGTGTTGAAGCCTATGGTGAAAAAGGAAATATCTTCAGATAAAAACTAGACAGAAACTTTCTGAAAAACTGCCTTGTGATGTGTGAATTCATCTCACAGAGTTACACTGTACTTTTCATTGAGCAGTTTGCTAACACTGGTTTCCTGGAATCTGCAGTGGGCTATTTTAGAGCACATTGAAGCTTATCCTGACTTAGGAAAGATCCTCAGACAAAAAGTAGAAAGAATCTTTGTGAGATACCACTTTGTGTTGTGTTAATTCGTCTCACAGAATTATACAGTTTTTTCATAAATCAGTTTGGTAGCACTGTTTTTGGGGAATCTGAGAAGGGATATTTTAGATCGCATTGAAGCCTATGATGACAAGGGAAATGACCTCAGACAAAAAATACAAAGAAGCTTTCTGAAAAACTTCTTTAAGATGTGTGAATTCATCTCACAGAGTTATAAATTTCTTTTCATGGCGTGGTTTGCTAGCATTGTTTTTGTGGAATCTGCAAAGGGATATTTGGGAGCACATTGAGGCCTATAGTGAAAAAGGAAATATTCTCAGTTAAAAATTAGAAAGAAAATTTCTGAGAAACTGTTTTGCGAAGTGTCAATTCATTCAGCAGGCTTACACTCTTTTTTCATTAAGCAGTTTGCTAACATTCTTCTTGTGGAATCTGCAAAGGGATATATGCGAGCACTTTGAGGCCTACAGTGAAAAAGGAAATATCCTCAGAAAATAAATAGATAGAAGCTTCCTGAGAAACAGCCTGTAATGTATGAATTCATCTCACAGAATTACACTGTCCTTTTCTTTGAGCAGTTTGCTAACACTGTTTTCGTGGAATCTGCAAAGGGATATTTCAGAGTGCATTGAAACTTTAGATGACAAAGGAAATATCTTCATATAAGAACCAGAAAGAAGCTTTCTGAGAAAACCTATTCTGACATGTTAATTCATCTCACAGAGTTCCACAATTCCTTTAATTTTGCAGTTTGGTAGCACTGTTTTGGTGGTATCTGAGAAGGGACAATTTGGAACGCATTTAAGCCTATCTTGAGAAAGGAAATACCCTCAGATAAAAACTAGAATGAAGCGTTCTGAAAAAGTTCTTTGTGATGTGGGAATTCATCTCAAAGAGTTACAACTTTCTTTTCATGGACAGTTTGCTAACACTATCTGCAAAGTGATATTGGGGAGTGCATTGAGGTCTATTTTGAAAAACTAAATATCCTCAGATAAAAACTAGAAAGGAACTTTCTGATAAACTGCTTTGTGACTTGTGAATTCATATCACCATGTTACACTGTGCTTTTCACTGAACAGTTTCCTAACACTGTTTTTATGGAATCTGCAAATTGATATTTGGAAGCACATTGAGGCATATAGTGAAAAAGGAAATATCCTCACATAAAAACTATAAAGAAGTTTTATGAGAAACTGCTTTGTGATGTGTGAATTCATCTCACAGCTTTACACAGTACATTTCATTGAGTAGTTTGCTAGCACTGTTTTCGTGGAATCTGAAATGTTATATTTTGGACTGCAGTTAAGCATATGGTGACAAAGCAAATATCCTCAGACAAAACACCAGAAAGCAGCTTTTCAAGAATCTCCTTTGTGATTTGTGAATTCATCTCACAGAGTTACATGATTCTTTTAATGGATCAGTTTGTTAGAACAGTTTTTGGGGAAACTGAGAAGAGATATTTGGGATAGCATTGAAGCCTATGGTGAAAAAGAAATATCCTCAGATAAAAACTAGAAAGAAGCTTTCTGAGAAAGTTCTTTGTGATGTGTGAACTCACCTCACAGAACTACACTGGTCTTTACATTGAGCAGTTTGATTACACTGTTTTTGTGGAATCCAAAATAGGATATTTGGGAGTGCATTGAAGTCTATGGTGACAAAGGAAATATATTCAAATAAAAACTACAAAGAAACTTTCTGAGATAGTTCTTTGTGATGTGTGAACTCAACTCACAGAGTTACACCATTCTTTTCACTTTGAAGTTTCGTAACACTGTTTTCATGGAATCTACAAAGGGAAATTTGGGAGCGCATTGAAGCTTAAGGTGACAAAGGAAATACTCTCGAATAAAAACTAGAAAGAAGTTTCCGAGGAAATGTTTTCTGATATGCTAATTATTTTCACAGAGTTACACGATTCTTCTCATGGAGCAGTTTGGCAAAACTGTTTTTGTGGAATCTGAGAAGGGATATTTTGGATCGCATTGAAGCCTATGGTGAAAATGGAAATATCCTCAGATAAAAACTAGAAAGAAGCTTTTTGAGAAAATTCTTTCTGATGTGTGAATTCATCTCACAGGGTTACACCTTTCTCTTCATGGAGCAGTTTGCTAACACTGTTTTTGTGGAACCTACAATGGGATATTTTGGAGCACATTGAATCTTTTGGTGACAAAGAAAATATCCTCAGACGAAAATTAGAAAGAAGCTTTCTGAGATACTGATTTGTGATTTGTGAATTTGTCTAACAGCGTTACACCTTTCCTTTTATGTAGCAGTTTGGTAGAACTCTCTTTGGGGAATATGAGAGGGGACATCTTGGATGCCATAGAAGCCTATGGTGACATAGGAAATATCCTCGGATAAAAACGAGAAAGAAGGTTTCTGAGAATATTCTTTGTGATGCGTGATTTTATCTCACAGAGTGACAACTTTCTTTTCATGGAGCTGTTTGCTAACACTGTTTTCGTGGAATCTGCAAAGGGATATTTCAGAGCACATTGAGGGCTATGGTGAAAAACTAAATATCCTCAGAGAAAAACTAGAAAGAAGCTTTGTGAGAAACGACTTTGTGATTTGTGAATTCATCTGACAGAGTTACAGAATTGCTTTCATGGATGAGTTTGGTAGCACTGTTTTTCAGGAATCTGAGAAGGGATATTTTGGATCGCATTGAAGCCAAGGGTGACAAAGGAAATATCCTCAGATAAAAACTAGAAAGAATTTTTCTGAGAAAAATCTTTGTGATGTGTGAATTCACCTCACAGAGTTACACCTTTTGTTTCATGGAGCACTTTGCTAACAATCTTTTTGTGGAATCTGCAAAGGGATATTTGGGAGCGCATTGAGGCCTATAGTGAAATAGGAAAATTCCTCAGAAAAAAACTAGAAAGAAGCTTTCTGAGAAACTGCTTTGTGATGTGTGAATTCACCTAACAGAGTTCCACTGTTCTTTTCATTTAGCAGTTTGAAACCAGTGTTTTCTTGAAATCGCAATTTGATATTTCAGAGAGCATTGAAGCTTATTTTGACAAAGGAAATATTCTCAGACAAAAACTAGAAGGAAGGTTTGTGCAAAACCACTTTGTGGCGTGCTCATTCATCTCACAGAATTGCATTATACTTTTCATATGTCAGTTTCATAGCACTATTTTTGAGGAATCTGAGAAGGTATATTTTGGATCTCATTGAAGCCTATGGTAACAAAGGAAATATCCTCAGAAAAAAACAAAAATAAACTTCTGAGAAACTTCCTGTGGTGTGTGAATTCATCTCACACAGTTTCATCTTTCTTTTCATGGGGAGTTTGTTAACACTGTTTTCATGGAATCTGCAAAGGGATATTTTGGAGTGCATTGAGGCCTATAGTGATAAAGGAAATACCCTCAGATAAAAATTAGAAAGAAGCTTTCTGAGAAACTCCTTGTTCTTGTGTGAATACATCTCACAGAGTTACGCCTTTCTTTTCATGGAACAGTGTGCTACAAATGTTTTCATGGCATCTGAAGAGAGAAATTTGGGAGCATATTGAGGGCTGTGGCGAAAAAGTAAATAGCCTCAGATAAAAACTAGAAGGAAGCTTTCTGAGAAACTGCTTTGTGATGTGTGAATTCATCTCTCAGGGTTACACTGTTCTTTTCATTGAGTAGTTTGCTACCACTGTTTTCTTGGAATCTGCAATGGGATATTTTGGAGTGCATTGAAGCTTATTTTGACAAAGGGAATATCTTCAGACAAAAACTAGAAATAAAGTTTCTGAGAAACACCTGTCTGATGTGTGAGTTCATCTCACAGAGTTACACTACTGTTTTCATGGAGAAGTTTTGTAGCACTGTTTTTGGGGAATATGAGAAGCAATATTTTGAATCACCTTGTAGTCTATGGTGACAATGGAAATACCTTCAGATAAAAACTAGAAAGAAGCTTTCTAAGAAACTTGTTTGTGATGTGTGAATTCATCTCAATGAGATACACCATTCTTTTCATGGAGCAGTTTGCTAACTCTGTTTTCATGAAATTTGCAAAGGGATATTTGGGAGCACATTGAGGCCTGTAGTGAAAAAGGAAATAGTCTCAGATAAAAACTAGAAACAAGATTTCTGAGAAACTGCTTTGTGACGTGTGAGTTCATCTCACAGAGTTACACCTTTCTTTTCATAGAGCAGTTTGGTAGCATTGTTTTTTTTTTTTAAATTTCAGCAAATTTCCTTTCTTTTTTTTTTACTTTTTTATTATTGTATTATTATACTTTAAGTTCTAGGGTACATGTGAATAACGTACAGGTTTGTTACATATGTATACTTGTGCCATGTTGGTGTGCTGCACCCATCAACTCGTCAGTACCAATCAACTCGTCAGCACCCATCAACTTGTCATTTACATCAGGTATAACTCCCAATGCAATCCCCTCCCCCTCCCCATGATAGGCCCCCGTGTGTGATTCTCCTTCACACACCGGGGCCTATCATGGGGAGGGAGAGGGGATTGCATTGGGATTCCCCTTCACTTGAGTCCAAGTGATCTCATTGTTCAGTTCCCACCTATGAGTGAGAACATGCGGTGTTTGGTTTTCTGTTCTTGCAAGAGTTTGCTGAGAATGATGGTTTCCAGCTGCATCCATGTCCCTACAAAGGAAACGAACTCATCCATTTTTATGGCTGCATAGTATTCCATGGTGTATATGTGCCACATTTTCTTAATCCAGTCTGTCATTGATGGACATTTGGGTTGATTCCTAGTCTTTGCTATTGTGAATAGTGCCACAGTAAACATACGTGTGCATGTGTCTTTAAAGCAGCATGATTTATAATCCTTTGGGTATATATCCAGGAATGGGATGGCTGGGTCATATGGTACTTCTAGCTCTAGATCCTTGCAGAATCGCCATACTATTTTCCATAATGGTTGAACTAGTTTACAATCCCACCAACAGTGTAAAAGTGTTCCTATTTCTCCACATCCTCTCCAGCACCTGTTATTTCCTGACTTTTTAATGATCACCATTCTAATTGGTGTGAGATGGTATCTCATTGTGGTTTTGATTTGCATTTCTCTGATGGAAAGTGATGATGAGCATTTTTTCATGTGTCAGTTGGCTGAATGAGTGTTTTCTTTTGAGAAATACCTGTTCATATCCTTTGCCCACTTTTTGATGGGGTTGTTTGATTTTCTCTTGCAAATTTGTTTGAGTTCTTTGTAGATTCTGGATATTAGCCCTTTATCTGATGAGTAGATTGCAAAAATTTTCTCCCACGCTGTGGGTTGCCTGTTCACTCTGATGGTAGTTTCTTTTGCTGTGCAGACTCTCTGTAGTTTAGTTACATCCCATTTGTCAATTTTGGCTTTTGATGCCATTGCTTTTGGTGTTTTAGACATGAATCCCTTGTCCATGCCTATGTCCTGAATAGTATTACCTAGGTTTTCTTCAAGGGTTTTTATGGTATTAGGTCTAACATTTAAGTCTCTAATCCATCTTGAATTAATCTTCATATAAGGAGTAATGAAAGGATCCAGTTTCAGCTTTCTACTTATGGCTAGCCAATTATCCCTGCACCATTTATTAAATAGGGAATCCTTTCCCCATTTCTTGTTTCCCTCAGGTTTCTCAAAGATCAGATGGCTGTAGAAGTGTGGTATTATTTCTGAGGACTCTGTTCTGTTCCATTGGCCTATATCTCTGTTTCGGCACCAATATCATGCTGTTTTGGTTACTGTAGCCTTGTAGTATAGTTTGAAGTCAGGTAGCGTGATGCCTCCAGATTTGTTCTTTTGACTTAGGATTGTCTTGGCAATGTGGGTTCATTTTTGGTTCCATAAGAACTTTATTTATTTATTTTAATTTTATTTATTTATTTTTTTTGAGACGGAGTCTCGCTTTGTCGCCCAGGCTGGAGTGCAGTGGCATGATCTTGGTTCACTGCAAGCTCCGCCTCCCGGGTTCACGCCATTCTCCTGCCTCAGCCTCCAAGTAGCTGGGACTACAGGCGCACACCTCCACGCCTGGCTAATTTTTTGTATTTTTAGTAGAGACGGGGTTTCACTGTGTTAGCCAGGATGGTCTCGATCTCCCGACCTCGTGATCCACCCGCCTCGGCCTCCTAAAGTGCAGGGATTACAGGCGTGAGCCACTGCACCCGGCCTTCATAAGAACTTTAAAGCCGTTTTTTCCACTTCTGTGAAGAAATTCATTGGTAGCTTTATGGGGATGGCATTGAATGTATAAATGACCTTGGGCAGTAGGGCCATTTTCAAAATACAGATTCTTCCTATCCATAAGCATGGTATGCTCTTCCATTTGTTTGTGTCCTCTTTTATTTCACTGAGCAGTTGTTTGTAGTTCTCCTTGAAGAGGTCCTTTACATCCCTTGTGAGTTGGATTCCTAGGTATTTTATTCTCTTTGAAGGAATTGTGAATGGAAGTTCATTCTTGATTTGGCTCTCTGTTTGACTCTTACTGGTGCATAAGCATGCTTGTGAGTTTTGCACATTAATTTTGTTTCCTGAGACTTTGCTGAAGTTTCTTTTCAGCTTAAGGAGATTTTGGGCTGAGACAATGGGGTTTTCTAAATATACTATCATGTCATCTGCAAACAGGGACAATTTAACTTATTCTTTTCCTAACTGGATACCCTTTATTTTTTTCTCTTGCCTGATTGCCCTAGCCAGAACTCCCAACACTATGTTGAATAGGAATGGTGAGAGAGGGCATCCCTGTCTTGTGCCAGTTTTCAAAGGGAATTTTTCCAGTTTTTGCCCATTCAGTATGATATTGGCTGTGGGTTTGTCATAAATAGCTCTTATTATTTTGAGATACGTTCCATCAATACCTAATTTATTGACCGTTTTTAACATGAAGAGCTGTTGAATTTTGTGAAAGGTCTTTTCTCATCTATTGAGATAATCATGTGGTTTTTGTCTTTGGTTCTATTTATATGCTGGATTACGTTTGCATATGTTGAACCAGCCTTGCATCCCAGGGATGAAGCCCACTTGATCATGGTGGATAAGCTTTTTGATGTGCTGCTGGATCCGGTTTGCCAGTATTTTATTGAGGATTCTTGCATCGATGTTTATCAGGGATATTGGTCTAAAATTCTCTTTTTTTGTTGTGTCTCTGCCAGGCTTTGGTATCAGGATGATGTTGGCCTCATAAAATGAGTTAGGGAGTATTCCCTCTTTTTCTATTGATTGGAATAGTTTCAGAAGGAATGGTACCAGCTCCTCCTCGTGCCTCTGGTAGAATTCAGCTGTGAATCCATCCGGTCCTGGATTTTTTTTGGTTGGTAGGCTATTAATTATTGCCTCAACTTCAGAGCCTGCTATTGGTCTATTCAAGGATTCAGCTTCTTCCTGGTTTAGACTTGGGAGAGTGTAAGTGGCCAGGAAATTATCCATTTCTTCTAGATTTTCTAGTTGATTTGCATAGAGGTGTTTATAATATTCTCTGATGGTAGTTTGTATTTCTGTGGGGTTGGTGGTGATATCCCCTTTGTCATTTTTTATTGCGTCTATTTCATTTTTCTCTCTTTTCTTCTTTATTAGTCTTGCTAACAGTCTATCAATTTTGTTGATGTTTAAACAAAAAAAACTCCTGGATTCATTGATTTTTGGGAAGGTTTTTGTATATCTATCTCCTTCAGTTCTGCTCTGATCTTAGTTATTTCTTGCCTTCTGCTAGCTTTTGAATGTGTTTGCTCTTGCTTCTCTAGTTCCTTTAATTGTGATGTTAGAGTGTCAATTTTAGATCTTTCTAGCTTTCTCTTGTGGACATTTAGTGCTATAAATTTCCCTCTACACACTGCTTTAAATGTGTTGCAGAGATTCTGGTGCGTTGTATCTTTTTTTCTCATTGGTTTCAAAGAACATCTTTATTTCTGCCTTCATTTCGTGATGTACCCAGTAGTCACTGAGGAGCAGGTTATTCAGTTTCCATGTAGTAGAGCGGTTTTGACTGAGTTTCTTAATCCTAGTTCTAGTTTGATTGCAATGTGGTCTGAGAGACAGTTTGTTATAATTTCTGTTCTTGTTTATTTGCTGAGGAGTGCTTCACTTCCAATTATGTGGTCAATTTTGGAAAAAGTGCGATGTGGTGCGAGAAGAATGTATATTCTGTTGATTAGGGGTGGAGAGTTCTGTAGATGTCTATTAGGTCTGCTTGCTGCAGAGCTGAGTTCAATTTCTGGATATCTTTGTTAACTTTCTGTCTCGTTGATCTTTCTAATTTTGACAGTGGAGTGTTGAAGTCTCCCATTATTATTGTATGGGAGTCTAAGTCTCTTTGTAAGTCTCTAAGGATTTGCTTTATGAATCTGGGTGCTCCTGTATTGGGTGCATATATATTTAGGATAGTTAGCTCTTCCTGTTGAATTGATCCCTGTACCATTATGTAATGGCCTTCTTTGTCTTTTTTTATCTTTGATGGTTTAAAATCTGTTTTATCAGAGGCTACGATTGCAACCCCTGCTTTTTTTTGTTCTCCATTTGCTTGGTAGATCTTCCTCTATGCCTTTATTTTGAGCCTATGTATGTGTCTGCATGAGAGATGGGTCTCCTGTATACAGCAGACTGATGGATCTTGACTCTTTATCCAGTTTGCCAGTCTGTCTTTTAATTCGAGCATTTAGTCCATTTACATTTAAGATTAATATTGTTATGTGTGAACTTGATCCTGCCATTATGATATTAACTGGTTATTTTGCTCGTTAGTTGATGCAGTTTCTTCCTAGCCTCGATGGTCTTTACATTTTGA
>PVHW010001231.1:99075-206618 GCA_004024825.1 Pygathrix nemaeus
CCTTCAGGGTCTCTTGTAAGGCAGGCCTGGTGGTGACAAAATCTCTAAGCATTTGCTTATCTGTAAAGGATTTTATTTCTCCTTCACTTATGAAACTTAGTTTGGCTGGATATGAAATTCTGGGTTGAAAATTCTTTTCTTTAAGAATGTTGAATATTGGCCCCCACTCTCTTCTGGCTTGTAGAGTTTCTGCCGAGAGTTCTGCTGTTAGTCTGATGGGCTTCCCTTTGTGAGTAACCAGACCTTTCTCTCTGGCTACCCTTAAGATTTTTTCCTTCATTTCAACTTTGGTGAATCTGGCAGTTATGTGTCTTGGAGTTGGTCTTCTGGAGGAGTATCTTTGTGGCATTCTCTGTATTTCCTGAATTTGAATGTTGGCCTGCCTTACTAGGTTGGGGAAGTTCTCCTGGATGATATCCTGAAGAGTGTTTTCCAACTTGGTTCCATTTTCCCCCTCACTTTCAGGCACCCCAATCAGACATAGATTTGGTCTTTTTACATAATCCCATACTTCTTGCAGGCTTTGTTCATTTCTTTTTCTTCTTTTTTCTTCAGGTTTCTCTTCTTGCTTCGTTTCATTCATTTGATCCTCAATCGCTGACACTCTTTCTTCCAGTTGATCAAGTCGGTTCCTGAAGCTTGTGCATTTGTCACGTATTTCTCGTATGATGGTTTTCATCTCTGTCACTTCATTTATGGCCTTCTCTACATTAATTATTCTAGTTATCAATTCTTCCACTGTTTTTTCAAGATTTTTGGTTTCTTTGCGCTGGGTACGTAATTCCTCCTTTAGCTCTGAGGAGTTTGATGAACTGAAGCCTTCTTCTCTCGTCTCATCAAAGTCATTCTCCATCCAGCTTTGATCTGTTGCTGGCGATTAGCTGTGTTCCTTTGGAGGAGGAGATGCGCTCTTATTTTTTGAATTTCCAGCTTTTCTGCCCTGCTTTTTCCCCATCTTTGTGGTTTTATCTGCCTCTGGTCTTTGATGATGGTGACCTACTGATGGGGTTTTGGTGTGGGTATCCTTCCTGTTTGTTAGTTTTTCTTCTAACAGTCAAGACCCTCTGCTGTAGGTCTGTTGGAGATTGCTTGAGGTCCACTCCAGATCCTATTTTCCTGGGTGTCAGCAGCGGAGGCTGCAGAATATAGAATATTGCTGATCAGCGAGTGTACCTGTCTGATTTTTGCTTTGGAAGCTTCCTCTCAGGGGGTATACCCCACTGTGTGATGTGTGGAGTGTCAGTCTGCCCCTAGTGGGGGATGTCTCCCAGTTAGGCTACTCAGGGATCAGGGACCCACTTGAGCAGGCAGTCTTTCCGTTCTCAGATCTCAACCTCCATGTTGGGAGATCCACTGCTCTCTTCATAGCTATCAGACAGAGTCGTTTGCGTCTGCAGAGGTTTCTCTGCGTTTTTGTTGTTTTTGTTGTTGTTGTTTTTTAGCTGTGCCCTGTCCCCAGAGGTGGAGTCTACAGAGACAGGCAGGCCTCTTTGAGCTGCTGTGAGCTCCACCCAGTTTGAGCTTCCCAGTGGCTTTGTTTACCTAGTTAAGCCTCAGCAATGGCAGACGCCCCTCCCCCAGCCTCACTGCTGTCTTGCCGTTAGATCACAGACTGCTGTGCTAGCAATGATGGAGGCTCCGTAGGTGTTGGACCCACCTGGCCAGGTGTGGGATAAAATCTCCTGGTGTGTCCGTTTGCTAAGAACCTTGGTAAAGCACAGTATTGGGGTGGGAGTTACTGGATTTTCCAGGTGTTTTGTGTCTCAGTTCCCCTGGCTAGGAAAAGGGATTCCCTACCCCTTGCGCTTCCCAGGTGAGGTGATGCCTCGCCCTTCTTCAGCTCTCGCTGGTAGGGCTGCAGCAGCAGACCAGCACCAATTGCCCGGCACTCCCTAGTGAGATGTACCCAGTACCACAGTTGAAAGTGCAGAAATCATCTGTCTTCTGTGTCGCTCGTGCTGGGAGCTGGAGACTGGAGCTGTTCCTATTCAGCCATCTTGCTCCTGGTAGCACTGTTTTTAGGGATTCAGAGAAGGGATATTTTGGATTGAATTGAAGCCTTTGGTGATGAAGGAATTATCCTCAGATACAAACCAGAAAGGAGCCTTCTGAGAAACTTCTTTATGATGTGTGAATTCAGCTCACAAAGTTACACCTTTCTTTTCATGCAGCAGTTAGCTAACACTGTTTCGTGGAATGTGCAAAGTGATATTTGGGAGTGCATTGAGGTTTACATTGAACATGGAAATATCCTCAAGGAAACTCTAGAAGAATCTTTTTGAGAGACTACTTCATGATGTGTGAATTCATCTCACAGTGCCTTTAAGCTTATGGTGTCAAGAGACATATCTGCAAATAAAGACTTGAAAGAAGCATTCTGAGAAACTGCTTTGGGATGCCTTAATTCATCTCACAGAGTTACATGATTCTTTTCAAGGAGCAATTTGGTAGCACTGTTTTTCGGGTATCTGAGAAGGGATATTTTGGAACGCATTGAAGCCTATGTGACTTAGGAAACATCCTCAGATAAAAACTGGAAAGAAACTTTCCGAGAAACTTCCTTGTGATGTGTGAATTTACCTCACAGAGTTAAACCTTCATTTTCTTGCAGCACTGTTGTAGCACTGTTTTTGGGGAATCTGAGAAGGGATATTTTGAATTGCATTGAAGCACATGTTGAGAATGGAAATATCCCCAGATAAATATTAGAAAGAAGCTTTCAGAGATACTGCTCTGTGATGTGTGCATTCATCTCACAGCATTACACAGTTCTTTATATTGAGCAGTTTAATAACACTGTTTTTGTGGAATCTGCAAGAGGGTATTTGGGAGCGCTTTAAAGCCTATGGTGGCAACGAAAATTTCCTCACATAAAAAACAAAAAGAAGCTTTTTGAGACACTGCTTTGTGATGTGTCAATCCATCTCACAGAGTTACACTCCTCTTTTCATTGAACAGTTGGCTGACACAGTTTTTTTTGAATCTGCAATGGGATATTTTAGAGCGCATTCAAGCTTATAGTGACAAAGAAAATATCCTCAGACAGAAACTAGAAGGAAGCTTTCTGAGAAATTGCTTTGTGATTTCTGAAATCACCTCACAGATTTACACCCTTCCTTTAATGCAGCACTTTGGTAGCCCTGTTTTTCAGGAATCTGAGAAGGGTGGTTTTGGATCACATTGAAGCCTATGGTGACAAAGGAAAATCTCAGATAAAAACTAGAAAGAAGCTTTCTGAGAAACTCCTTTATGATGTGTGAATTCAGCTCACAAGATTACACCTTTCTTTCCATGGAGCAATTTGCTCACAATGTATTTGTGGAATCTGCAAAGGGATATTTGGGAGCGAATTTAGGCCTATGATGAAAAAATAAATATCCTCGGGAAAAAACTGCAAAGAATCTTTCTGAGACACTGCTTTGTGATTTGTGACTTCATCTCACAGACATACACTGCTCATTTCTTTGAGTAGTTTGCTAACACAGTTTTCTTGGAATCTGCAATGTGATATTTCAGAGTGCCTTGAAGCTTATGGTGACAAAGGAAATATCCTCAGACAAAAACCAGAAAGCAGCTTTCTGAGAAACTGCTGTGTGATTTTACTTCGTCTCAGAGTTACACGATGTTTTTCATGGAGGAGTTTGGTTGCACTGCTTTTGGAGAATCTGATAAGGGATATTTTGGATCATGTTGAAACTTACAGAGACAAGGGAAATATCCTCTCATAAAAACTAGAAACAAACTTTCTGAGAATTGGCTTTGTGATGTGTTAATTCATCTCACAGACTTACAAGATGTTTTTCATGTATCAGTTTGGTAGCACTGTTTTTGGGGGAATCTGAGGAAAGATATTTTGGATCACATTGAAATCAGTGGTGACAAAGGAAACATCCTTAGATAAAACCTAGCCAGAAGCTTTCTGAGAAAGTTCTTTGTGATGTGTGAATTTTTCTCAGAGTCTGGAATGGGACATTTTGTAGCACAATGATTCGTATAGTGAAAAATGTAATATCCTCAGATAAAAACTAAAAGGAATCTTTTTGAGAAACTTCTTTGTGATGCATGAATTCATCTCTGATTTTCATGTTTCTTTTCATGGAGCAGTTTGCTAACACTGTTTCCATTGGATCTGCAAAGGGATATTAGGGAGCATATTGAGGATTTTGGTGAAAAAGAAATATCCTCAGATAAAATCCAGAAAGAAGCATTCTGAGAAACTGTTATATGATGTGTGAATTCATCTCACAGATTTATAGTATTCTTTTCATTGAGCAGGTTGTTAATGCTGTATTCTTGGAATCATCAATGGGATATTCCAGAGTGCATCGAAGTTTATGGTGACAAAGGAAATATCCTCAGACGATAACTGGAAAGAAGCTTTTTGAAAAACTGCTTTGTGATTTGTGAATTCTTCTCACAGATTTACACGATTCTCTTCATGGAGGAGTTTGGTAAAACTGTTTTTGGGCAATGGTGACAAGGGAAACAGCCTTAGATAAAAACTAGAAAGAAGCTTTCAGAGGAAATTATTTGTGATGTGTGAATTCAACTCACAATGATGCACCTTTCTTTTCATGGAGTAGTTTGCTAACATTGTTTTTTTGGAATCTGCAAAGGGACATTTGGGAGCACAAAGAGGCCTATAGTGATACTGGAAATATCCTCAGTTAAAAACTTGAAAGAAGCTTTCTCAAAAATTTTGTGATGTGTGAATTCATCTCACAGAGTTACACGTTTCTTTCTGTGGAGCAGGTTGCCAACATTGTTTTCCTGGAATCTGCAAAGGGGTCTTTGGGAGTGCATTGAGGCCTATGGTAAAAAAGGAAATATCCTCAGATAAAAACTAGAAAGAAGTTTCTAAGAAACTGCTTTATGATGCATGAATTCATCTCACTGAGTTACATCGTTCTTTTCAATGATCAGTTTGCTAACACTGTTCTCTTGGATATTCAATGGGATACTTCGGAACACATTGAAGCTTATGGTGACAATGGAAACATCCTCATATAAAAACAAGAAAAAAGCTTTGTGAGAAACTGTTTTGTGATTTGTATATTCATCTTACAGAGTTACACGATTGTTTTCATGGATATGTTTGGTAGCACTGTTTTTTCGGAATTTTAGAAGGGATATTTTGGATCGCATTGAAGCTAATGATGACAAAGGAAATATCCTCAGATAAAAACTAGAAAGAAGCTTTCTGAGAAAGTTCTTTGTGATGTGTTTTTTCACCTCACAGGGTTACACCTTTCTTTTCATGGAGCAGTTTGCTAACACTGTTTTCGTGGAATCTGCATAGGTATATTTGGGAATGCATTGAGGCTTATAGTGAAAAGAGAAATATCCTCAGATAAAAACTAGAAAGAAGCTTTCTGAGAAACTGCTTTGTGATGTGTGAATTCATCTCACAGAGTTACACTGATCTTTTCAGTGAGCAGTTTGCTAACATTGTTTTCTTGGAATCTGCCATGGAATATTTCAGAGCACGTTGAAGCTTATGGTGACAAAGTAATTGTCATCAGACAAAAAGTAGAAAGAAGTTTTCTGAGAAACTACTTTGTGATTTGTGAATTCATCCTACAGAGTTACACGATTGTTTGCATGGGGCAGTTTGTTAGCCTGTTTTTGAGGAATCTCAGAATGAATATTTTGGTTTGCATGGAAGCTAATGGTGGCAAGGGGAATATCCTAAGATAAAAACTAGACAGAAGCATTCTGAGAAAGTTCTTTGTGAAGTGTGAATTCAGTTCATGGAGTTCCACCTTTCTTTTCATGGAGCCGTTTGCTAACACTGTTTTCATGGAATATGCAAAGGCATATTTAGGAGTGGATTTAGGCCCAGGGTGAAAAACTAAATATCCTCGGAAAAAACGGCAAAGAAACTTTCTGAGAAACTGCTTTGTGATTTGTGAATTCATCCCACAGAGTTACACTATTCTTTTCATGGGGGCAGTTTGTTAGCACTGTTTTTGGGGAATCTGAAAATGAATATTTTGGGTCACATGGAAGCCTATGTTGACAATGGGAATATCCTCAGATAAAAACTAGACAGAAGCCTTCTGGGAAAGTTGTTTATGAAGCGTGAATTCAGCTCATGGAGTTCCACCTTTCTTTTAATGGAGCCGCTGCTAACACTCCTTTCATGGAATATGCAAAGGGATATTTAGGAGTGAATTTAGGCCCAGGGTGAAAAACTCAATATCCTCAGAAAAAACTGCAAAGAAGCTTTCTGAGAAACTGCTTTGTGATTTGTGAATTCATCTCATAGAGTTACACTGTTCATTTCATTGAGTAGTTTGCTAACATAGTTTTCTTGGAATCTGCAATGTGATATTTCGGAGTGCATTGAAGCTTATGGTGACAAAGGAAATATCCTCAGACTAAAACCAGAAAGAAGCTTTATGAGAAACTGCTTTGTGATTTGTGACTTCATCTCACAAAGTTACATGATGCTTTTCATGGAGCAGTTTCATTGCACTGTTTGTGGGGAATCTGAGAAGGGATATTTTGAATCGCATTGAAGCCTATGGTGACAAAGGAATTATCCTCAGATAAAAACTAGGAAGAAGCTTTATGAGAAACTTCTTTGTGATTTGTGAATTCACTTCACGTGTTTGCACCTTTCTATTCATGTTGCAGTGTGCTAGCACTGTTTTCCTGGAATCTGCAAAGGGATACTTGGGAGCATATTGAGGCCTATGTTGAGAAAGGAATTATCCACAGAGAAAAACAAGAAAGAAGTTTTCTGAGAAACTGGTTTATGGTGTGTTAATTCATCTCATGGAGATACACGATTCCTTTCAATTCCTTTCATGGATCAGGTTGGTAGCACTGTTTTTTTGGAATCTGAGGAGGGTTATTTTGGGTCGCATTGAAGCATATCTTGACAAAGAAAATATCCTCAGATGAAAACTAGAAAGCAGCTTTCTGAGAAAGTTCTTTGTGATGTGTGAATTCATCTCTCAGAGTTACACCTTTGTTTTCATGGAGCAGCTTGCTAACACTGTTTTCATGGAAACTGCAAAGGGATATTGGGAGCACACTGATGCATATAATTAAAATGAAAATAATCCCAGATAAACACTAGAAAAAATTTTTCTGATAAACTGCTTTGTGATGTGTGAATTCATCTCAGAGTTACACTGTTATTTTCATTGAGCAGCATCCTAACACTAGTTTTGTGGAATCTGTAAAGGGATATTTGGGAGTGCATTGAGGATTATAGTGAAAAAGTAAATATCCTCAGATAAAAGCTAGAAAGAAATTGTCTGAGAAACTGCTTTGTGATCAGTGACTTCATCTCACAGTGTTACACTGTGCTTTTCATTCAGCAGTCTGATAATACTGGTTTCATGGAATCTGTAACAGGATACTTGGGAGTGCATTGAAGCCTATAGTGACAAAGGAAATATCTTCAGATAAAAACCAAAAAGAAGCTTTCTGAGAAACTACTTTGTGATGTGTGAATTCATCTCACTGAGTTACACTGTCCTTTTCATCGAGCAGTTTGCTAACACCGTTATCTTGGAATCTGCAATGCAACATTTCAGAGCACATTGAAGCTTAGGGTGACAAAGGACATATCTTCATATACAAACTAGAAAGAAGCGTTATGAAAAACTGCTTTGTGATTTGTGAATTCGTCTCACAGAGTTACAAGATTCTGTACATGGAGCAGTTTGGTAGCACTATTGTTATGGAATCTGCAAAGGGATATTTGGCAACTCCTAGAGGTCTACAGTGAAAAAAGAAATAACTTCAGATAAAAGCTGGAGAGAAGCTTTTCGAGAAATTGTTTTTGATGTGTTTATTCATCTCATAGAGTTTAAGCTTTTTGTTGATTGAGCAGTTAGGCATCACTGTTTTTGTGGTATCTGAGAGGATATATTTGGGAGCACATTGAAGCCTATGATGAAAAAGGAAATATCATCAGATTTAAACTAGAAAGAAACTTTCTGAGAAACTGCTTTTTGATAGGTGAATTCATCTAACCGATTTGCATCTTTCTTTTCATTGAGCAGTTTGGTAGCACTGTTTTTGTGGAATCTGCAGAAGGATATTTGGGAGCACATTGAGGCCTAAGGTGAAAAAAGAAAATTCTTCAGGTAAAAACTGGAGAGAAGCTTTCTGAGAAATTACTTTATGATGTGTGTATTCATCTCATAGAGCTAAATGTTTCTGTTGAGGGAGCACTTTGGCTTCACTGTTCTTGTGGAGTCTGAGAAGGGATATTTGCGAGCCCATTGAAGCCAATGGTGGAAAAGCAAATATCCTCAGATAAAAACTAGAAAGACGCTTTCTGAGAATCTGCTTTCTAATTTGTGAATTCATATGACAGAGTTACAATTTCCTTTCATGGAGCAGTTTGTTAACACTGTGTTTGTGGAATCTGAGAAAGGATATTTTGGATTGCATTGAATCCTATGATGACAAAGGAAATATCCTCAGATAAAAAAATTGAAACAAGCTTCCTGAGAAATAACTTTGTGATAGGTGAATTTACCTCACAGAGTTAAATCTTTCTTTTCAATGCACAGTTTGTTAGCACTGTTTTTGTGGAATCGGAAGAGGGATATTTTGGAGCACATAGAAGCCTAATGTGAAAAATGAAAATTCTTCAGGTAAAAAACGGAAGATAAGCTTCTGAGAAACTCCTTTGTGAGGTTTGCTTTCATCTCATAGAGGTAAATGTTTCTGTTTGAGGGAGCACTTTGGTATCCCTGTTTTTGTGGTGTCTGAAATGGGATATTTGGGAGCATGTTGAAGCCTATGGTGGAAAAGAAAATATCCTGATATAAAAACTAGAAAGAAGCTTTCTGAGAAACTGCTTTGTAATGTGCTAATTCATCTCACAGAGTTACATGATTAGTAGTTTGGTAGCACTCTTTTTGGGAAATCTGAGAAGGGATAATTTGGATCGCATTGATGCCTGTGGTGACAAATGAAATAACCTCAGATAAAAACTACAAAGAAGCTTTCTGAGAAAGTTCTTTGTGATATTTCAATTCATCTCTCAGAGTTACACATTTCTTTTCATGGAGCAGTTTGTCAGCACTGTTTTCGTGCAATCTGCAAACGGATTTTTGGGAGTGCATTAAGGCCTGTAGTGAAAATGGAAACGTCCTCAGATAAAAACTAGAAAGAAGCTTTCTGAGAAACTGCTTTGTGATGTGTCAATTCATCTCACAGAATGACAACGTTCTTTTCCTTGAGCAGTTTGGTAACAATGTTTTCATGTAATCTTCAACAGGATATTTTGGAGCGCATTGAAGACTATTTTGACATAGGAAATATCCTCAGATAAAAGCCAGAAAGAAGCTTTCTGAGAAACCGCTTTGGGACGTTTGAATTCATCTCACAGAGTTGCACTGTTCTTTTCATTGATCTGTTTGCTACCACTGTTTTCTTGGAATCTGCAATGGGATATTTTGGAGTTCATTGACGCTTAGGGTGACAAAGGAAATATCCTCAGGCAAAAACCAGAAAGAAGGTTTCTGAGAAACTGCTCCTGGTTTGTGATTACATCTCACAGAGTTACAGGATTCTTTTCATGTAGCAGTTTGATGGCCCTGTTTATATGTAATCTGCAAAGGTATATTTGGAGCTCCCAGAGACCTACAGTGAAAAAGGAAATAACTTCAGATAAAAACTAGAGAGAAGCTTTTCGAGAAACGGTTTTGTTATGTGCATTCACCTGAGAGCGTTTAACCTCTTTGTTGATTGAGCAGTTCAGCACTACTGTTTTTATCCTATCTGAGAGGAGATATTTAGGAACACATTGAAGTCTACAGTGAAAAAGGAAATATATTCAGATTTAAACTAGAAATGAAGCTTCTTAGAAACTGCTTTGTGATGGGTTAACTCATCTCAGAGAGTTCCACCTTTCTCTTCATGGAGCAGTTTGCAGCACTGTTTTTGTGGAATTTGCAGAGGGATATTTGGGAGTGCGTAGAGGAATAAGGTGAAAAAAGAAAATTCTTCAGGTAAAAACTGAAGAGAAGATTTCTGAGAAACTCTTTATGATGTGTGCATTTATGTCATAGAGCTAAACGTTTCTGTTGAAGGAGCACTTTGGTATCACTCTTTTTGTGGTGTTTGAGAAGGGATATTTGGAAGTGCATTGAAGCCTATGGTGGAAAGGAAATATCTTCAGAAAAAAACTAAAAAAAAGTTCCTGAGAAACTGCTTTGTGATGAGTCAATTTGTCTCACAGAGTTACATCATTCCTTTCATGGAGCAGTTGGTTAGTGCTGTTTTTGTGGAATCTGCAGAGGGATAATAGGGAGCACATAGAGGCCTAAGGTGTGAAAAAAGAAATTTCTTCAGGTAACAACTGGAGATAAACTTTCAGAGAAACTCCTTTGTGATGTGTGAATTCATCTCATAGAGCTAAATGTTTCCCTTGAGGGAGCACTTGGCATCAATATTTGTGGTGTCTGAGAAGGGATATTTGGGAGCACATTGAAGCCTAAGGTGGAAAGGGAAATACCCCATATAAAAACTAGAAAGAAGCTTTCTTCAAAACTGATTTGTGATGTGTTAGTTCATGTAAAAGAGGTACACGATTCTTTTCATGGATCAATTTGGTAGCACTGTTTTGGGGGAATCTGAGAAGAGATATTTTGGATCACATTGAAGCCTGCGGTGACAAAAGAAAGATGCTCAGATGAAAACTAGAAAGAAGCTTTCTGAGAAAGCCTTTTGTGAAGAGTGAACTCAACTCACAGAGTTACACCATTCTTTTCATTTAGCAGTTTGCTAACAATGCTTTTGTGGAATCTTCAGTAGGATAGTTTGGAGTGCATTGAAGCCTCTGGTGAAAAAGGAAACATCCTCAGATTAAAACAAAAAAAGAAGCTTTCTGACAAAATGATATTTGGAAACTCATTGTGGCCAACAGTGAAAAAGAAAATATCCTCAGATAAAAACTGGAAAGAAGGGTTCTTAGAAACTGCGTTGTGATGTTTAAATGCAAGACACAGAGTTACACTTTTCCTTTCATTGATCAGTTTTCTAACACTGTTTTCCTGAAATTTGCAATGGGACATTTCCTAGCAAAATAATGCTTACGTTGATAAAGTAAATATCCTCAGATAAAAACTGGAAAGAAGCTTTCTGAGAAACTGCTATGAGATTTGTGAATTCATAACACGGAGCTAAACCTTTCTCTCCATGAAGCAGTTTGCTAACACAGATTTTTTGGAATCTGCCAAGTGATACTTGGGAGCACATTGAAACCTATGGTGAAAAAGAAAATATCCTCAGAAGAAACCTAGAAAGAAGCTTTTTGAGGAAATGCTTTCGGATGTGTGAATTCACCTTACAGAGTTACACTTCAGTATCATGGAGCCGTCCGTTACTACTGTTTTTAGGGAATCAAAGAATTGATATTTTGGATCGCATTGAAGCCTATGCTGATAAAGGAAATTTCCTGAAATAAAAACGAGAAAAACCTTTCTGAGAGAATTCTTTTTGATGTGTGAATTCATCTCAGAGAGATACACCATTCTCTTCCTGAAGTGGTTTGCTAACACTGTTGTCGTGGAATCTGCAAAGTGATATTTGGAAGCGCATTGTGGCCTATTGTGAAAAAACAAATATCCTCAGATAAAAACTGGAAAGAAGCGTTCTGAGAGACTGCATGGTGATGTGTAAATGGAACTCAAAGAGTTACACTGTTCTTTTCATTGATCAGTTTGCAAACACTGTTTTCTGGAAATAGGCTTTGGGATATTTCTTACTGCAATGAAGTTGAGAGTGACAAAGGAAATATCCTCAGATAAAATAGAAATAATCTTTCTCAGAAACTGCTTTCTGATGTGAATTCATCTTACAATGTTGCAAATTTCTCCCCATAAAGCAATGTGCTAACGCTGTTTTTGTGGAATCTGCAAAGTGCTATTTGGCAGCGCATTGTGGCTTATGGTGAAAAAAGGAATAACCTCACATAAAAACTGGAAAGAAACGTTCTGAGAGACTGCATAGTGATGTGTGAATGCAACTCAAAGAGTTACACTGTTCTTTTCATTGATCAGTTTGCTAATGCTGTTTAGTTGAAATCTGCAAAGGGATATCTCTGAGCGCAATTAAGCTTACAGTGACAATGGAAATATCCTCAGATAAAAACTAGAAAGAAGCTTTCTGAGAAAATTCTGTATGTGTTAATTCCATTCACAGTGTTACACATTCTTCTCCATGAAGCAGTTTGCTAACACTATTTTCGAGGAAGCTGCAAAGGGATACTTGGAAGAGAATCGTGGAATCAAGCAAAAAAGGAAAAATCCTAAGATAAAAACTGGAAAGAAGCGTTCTAAGAAACTGTATTGTGATGTGTGATTGCAAGACACAGAGCTACACTCTTGTTTTCATTGATCAGTTGGCTAACACTGTTTTCTTGAAATTTGCAATGGGATATATCCTAGTAAAATGAAGCTTCCGTTGATAAAGGAAATATCCACAGATAAAAACTGGAAAGAAGCTTTCTCAGAGACCGCTATGAGATTTGTGAATTTATCTCACGGAGTTAAACGTTTCTCTCCATGAAGCAGTTTGCTAACACAGTTTTCTCAGAATCTACCAAGTGATATTTGGGAGCACATTGAAACCTATGGTGAAAAAGGAAATATCCTCAGATGAAACTTATAAAGAACCTTTCTGAGAAACTGATTTCTGATGTGTGTGAATTCATCTCACAGAGTCACACTTTAATTTCATGGAACCGTCTGTTACCACTGTTTTTGGGGAATCTGAGACTTGATATTTTGGATTGCATTGAAGCCTCTGTTGACAAAGGAAATATCCTCAAATAAAAACGAGAAAGAAATTTTATGAGTGACTTCTTTGTGATGTGTGAATTCATCTCAGAGAGATACACCATTCTCTGCATGAAGCAATTTGCTAACAGTGTTGTCATGGAATCTGCAAAGTGATATTTGGGAGCGCATGAAGCCTATGGTGAAAATGGAAATATCTTCAGATAAGAACTGGAAAGAAGTTTTATGAGAAAGTGGTATGTGAAGTGTGAATTCACCTCACTGAGTTACACATTTCTCTCCATAAAGCAGTTTGCTAACACTGTTTTCATGGAATCTGCAAAGTGATACTTGTAAGTGCATTGTGGCCTATGGTGAAAAAAGAAATTTCATCAGATAAAAACTGGAAGGAAGCATTCTGAGAGACTGCATTGTGAGGTGTGAATGTAACTCAAGGAGTTACACTTTTCTTTTCATTGATCACTTTGCTAACACTGTTTTCTTGAAATCTGCAAAGGCATATTTCTTAACGCATTGAATCTTATTGTGAGAAAGGAAGTACCCTCAGATAAAAACTAAAAAGAAGCTTTGTGAGCAAATGCTTTATGATGTGTTAATTTCACTCACAGTGTTACACATTATTCTCCATGAAAAAGTTTGCTAACACTCTTTTCGTGGAATCTGCAAAGTGATATTTGGAAGAGCATCATGGCTTCCAGTGAAAAAGAAAATATCGTCAGATAAAAGCTGGAGAGAAGCGTTCTAAGAAACTGCATTGTGATGTGTGATTGCAACACACCGAGTTACACTCTTCTTTTCATTGATCAGTTTGCTAACACTATTTTCCTAAAATTTGCAATGAGATATTTCCAAGAAAAATGAAGATTACATTGATAAAGAAAATATCCCCAGATAAATACTGGAAAGAAGCTTTCAGAGAAACTCCTATGAGATGTATGAATTCATCTCATCGAGCTAAACCTTTCTCTCCATGAAGCAGTTTGTTAACCCAGTTTTCTTGGAATCTGCCAAGTGATATTTGGGAGCACATTGAAACCTATGGTGAAAAACGAAATATCCTCAGGTGAAACTTATAAAGAAGCTTTCCGAAAAACTGCTTTCTGATGTGTGAATTCATCTCACAGAGTCACACTTTAATTTCATGGAACCGTCTGTTACCACTGTTTTTGGGGAATCTGAGAATTGATATTTTGGATCGCATTGAAGCCTCTGTTGACAAAGGAAATATCCTCAAATAAAAATGAGAAAGAAGTTTTATGAGAGACTTCTTTGTGATGTGTGAATTCATCTCAGAGAGATTCACCATTCTCTTCATGAAGCAATTTGCTAACAGTGTTGTCATGGAATCTGCAAAGTGATATTTGGTAGTGCATTGAAGCCTATGGTGAAAACGGAAATATCCTCAGATAAAAACTGGACAGAAGCATTCTGAGAGACTGCATGGTGATATGTGAATGCAGTTCAAGGAGTTACACAGTTGTTTTTATTGATCAGTTTGATAACACTGTTTCCTTGAAATCTGCAAAGGGATATTACATAGCACAAATGAGCTGACGGTGACAATGGAAATATCCTCAGATAAAACCTAGAAAGAAGCTTTCTGAGAAAATTCTTTATGATGTGTTAATTCCACTCACAGAGTTACATATTCTCTCTCCATGAAGCCATTTGCTAACACTCTTTTCCTGGAATCTGCAAGGTGATATTTGGAAACTCATTGTGCCATTGGTGAAAAAGGAAAGTCCTCAGATAAAAACTGGAAAGAAGCGTTCTTGGAAACTGCATTGTGATGTTTAAATACAAGACACAGATTACACTTTGCTTTTCATTGATCAGTTCGCTAACATTGTTTCCCTGAAATTTGCAATGAGATATTTCCTAGCGCAATGAAGCTTATGGTGACAATGGAAACATCCTCACATAAAAACTGGAAGGAAGCTTTCTGAGAATCTGCTATGAGATGTGTGAATTCATCTAATGGATCTAAAACTTTCCTTCCATGAAGCACTTTCCTAACACAATTTTCTCAGAATCTGTCAAGTGACATTTGGGAGCACATTGAAATCTATGGTGAAAAAGGAAATATCCTCAGATGAAAACTAGAAAGAAACTTTCTGAGAAACTGCTTCCTGATGTGTGAATTCATCTCACAGAGTTACACTTCAGTTTCATGGAGCCGTCTGTTACAACTGTTTTGGGGGAATCTGAGAATTGATATTGTGGATCGCACTGTAGGCTACACTGACAGAGGAATTATCCTCAAATAAAACGAGAAAGAAGCTTTCTGAGAGACTTCTTTGTGATGTGTGAATTCATCTCAGAGAGATACACCATTCTCCTCCTGAAGCAGTTTGCTTATAGTGTTGTCGTGGAATCTGCAAAGTGATATTTGGGAGCGCATTGAGGCCTATGGTGAAAATGGAAATATGCTCAGATAAAAACTGGAAAGAAGCTTTAGGAGAAACTGCTTTATGAAGTGTGAATTCACCTTACTGAGTTATACATTTTGCTCCATAAAGCAGTTGCTAAGACGGTTTTTGTGGAATCTGCAAAGTGACATTTGGAAGCGCATTGTGAGCTATGGTGAAAAAAGAAATATCCTCAGATAAGAACTGGAAAGAAGTGTTCTGAGAGACTGCATTGTGAGGTGTGAATGCAACTCAAAGAGTTACACTTTTCTTTTCATGGATCACTTTACTAACACTGTTTTCTTGAAATCTGTAAAGGGATATTTATTAACGCATAGAAGTTTTTTGGTGAGAAAGGAAATATCCTCAGATAAAAACTAAAAAGAAGCTTTCTGAGAAAATGCTTTATAATGTGCTAATTTCATTCACAGTGTTACACATTCTTCCCAATGAGGCAGTTTGCTAACACTCTTTTCGTGGAATCTGCAAAATGATATTTGGAAGAGCATTGTGGCTTCCAGTGAAAAAGGAAATATCCTCAGATAAAAACTGGAAACAAGTGTTCTGAGAAATTGCATATGGTCTGTGATGGCAAGACATCGCATTACATTCTTCTTTCCATTGATCAGTTTGCTAACACTTCTTTCTTACAAATTGCAATGAATATTTCATAGCAAAATGAAGCTTACATTGATAAGGGAAATATCCTCAGATAGATACTGTAAAGAAACTTTCTGAGAAACTGCTATGAGATGTGTGAATTCATCTCATGGAGCTAAACCTTTCTCTCCATGAAGCAGTTTGCTAACACAGTTTTCTCGGAATCTGCCAAGTGATATTTGGGAGTGCATTGAAACCTATGGTGAAAAAACAAATATCCTCATATAAAAACTGGAAAGAAGCATTCTGAGAGACTGCTTTGTGATGTGTGAATGCAACTCAAAGTGTTACACTGTTCTTTTCATTCATCAGTTTGCTAACACTGTTTTCTTGAAATCTGCCGAGGGATATTTCTTAGTGCAATTAAGCGTATGGTGACAATGGAAATATCCTCAGATAAAAAATAGAAAGAAGGTTTCTGAGAAAATTCTTTATGATGTGTTAATTCCACTCACAGAGTTACACATTCTACTCCATGAAGCAGTGTGCTAACACTCTTTCCATCAAATCTGCAAAGTGATATTTGGAAGCTCATTGTGGCCAAAGGTGAAAAAGGAAATATCCTCAGATAAAAACTGGAAAGAAGCATTCTTAGAAACTGCAATGTGATGTTTAAATGCAAGACTCAAATTTTAACTTTACTTTTCATTGATCAGTTTGCTAATTCTGTTTTCTTGAAATTTGCAATGGGATATTTCCTAGGAAAATGAAGCTTATATTGATAAAGGAAATAACCTCAGATAAATACTGGAAAGAAGGTTTCTGAGAAACTGCTATGAGACATGTGAATTCATTTCACAGAGCTATACCTTTCTCTCCATGAAGCAGTTTGCTAACACAGTTTTCTTGGAAACTGCCAAGTGATATTTGGGAGCATATTGAAACCTATGGTGGAAAAGGAAATATCCTCAGGTGAAACCTAGAAAGAAGCTTTCTGAGAAACTACTTTCTGATGTGTGAATTCATCTCACACAGTTACTCTTCAGCTTCAGGGAGCCGTCTGTTACAACTGTTTTTGGGGAATCTGAGAATTGATATTTTGGATAGCATTGAAGCCTATGCTGACAAAGGAAATAGCCTCAAAAATGAGAAAGAAGCTTTCAGAGCGAATTCTTTATGATGTGTGAATTCATCTCAGAAAGATACACCATTCTTTTCATGAAGCAGTTTGATAACACTGTTTCCATGGAATCTGCAAAGTGATATTTTGAGGCGCATTGTGGCCTATGGTGAAAAAGAATTATCCTCAGATAAGAACTGAAAAGAAGCGTTCAGAGAGACTGCATTGTGAGGTGTCAATGCAAATCAAAGAGTTACATGGTTCTATTCATTGATCAGTTTGTTAACACTGTTTTCTTGAAATCTGCAAAGGGATATTTCTTAGCACAAATAAGCTTATGGTGACAATGGAAATGTCCTCAGATAAAAGCTAGAAAGAAGCTTTCTGAGAAAATTCTTTATGATGTGTTAATTCCACTCACAGAGTTACACATTCTTCTCCATGAAGCAGTTTGCTAACACTCTTTTAGTGGAATCTGCAAAGTAATATTTGGAAGCTCATTGTGGCCAATGGTGAAAAAGGAAATATCTTCAGAGAAAAACTGGAAAGAAGCATTCTTAGAAACTGCATTGTGATGTTTAAATGCAAGACTCAGAGTTACACTTTTCTTTTCATTGATCAATTTGCTAACACTGTTTTTCTGAAATTTGCAATGGGATATTGCCTACCAAAATGAAGCTTACATTGATAAAGGAAATATCCTCAGATAGAAACTGGAAAGAAGCTTTCTGAGAATCTGCTATGAGATGTGTGAATTCATCTCACGGAGCTAAACCTTACTCTCTGTGAAACAGTTTACTAACACAGTTTTCTCAGAATCTGCCATGTAATATTTGGGAGCACATTGAAACCTACAGTGAAAAAGGAAATATCCTCAGATGAAAAATAGAAAGACACTTTTTGAGACACTGCTTTCTGATGTGTGAATTCGTCTCACAGAACTACATTTCAGTTTCATGGAGCTGTGTGTTACAACTGTTTTCCGGGAATCTGAGAATTGATATTTTCGATCGCATTGAAGCCTGTGCTGACAAAGGAAATATCGTCAAATAAAAACGAGAAAGAAGCTGTCTGGGAGACTTCTTTGTGATGTGTGAATTTATCTCAGAGAGATACACCATTCTCTTCATGAAGCAGTTTGCTAACAGTGTTGTTGTGGAATCTGCAAAGTGATACTTCGGAGCACATTGAGGCCTATGGTGAAAACGGAAATATCCTCAGATAAAAACTGGAAAGAAGCTTTAGGAGAAAGTGGTTTGTGAAGTATGAATTCACCTCACTGAGTTACACATTTATCTCCATAGAGCAGTTTGCTAAGACTCTTTAGGTGGAATCTGCAAAGTGATATTTGGAAGCGCATTGTGACCTACAGAGAAAAAAGAAATATCCTCAGATAAAAACTGGATATATGCGTTCTGAGAGACTGCATTGTGAGGTGTGAATGCTACTCAAAGAGTTTCACTTTTCTTTTCATTGATCACTTTGCTGACACTGTTTTCTTCAAATCTGCAAAGGGATATTTCTTAATGCATTGAAGCTTTTGGTGAGAAAGGAAATATCCTCAGATAAAAACTAAAAATAAGTTTTCTGAGAAAATGCTTTATGATGTGTTAATTCCACTCACAGTGTTACACATTATTCCCCATGAAGAAGTTTGCTAACACTCTTTTCGTGGAATCTGCAAAGTGATATTTGGAACAGCATTGTGGCTCAGTGTGAAAAGGGAAATATCAGATAAAAGCTGGAAAGAAGCATTCTAAGAAACTGCATTGTGATATGGGATTGCAAGACACAGACTTACACACTTTTTTTCATTGATCAGTTTGCTAACACTGTTTCCTTGAATTTTGAAATGGTATATTTCCTAAAAAAATGAACCTTACGTTGATAAAGGAAATATCCTCACATAAATACTGGAAAGATGCTTTCTGAGAAACTGCTATGAGATGTGTGAATTCATCTCATGGAGTTAAACCTTTCTCTCTACGAAGCAGTTTGCTAACACAGTTTTCTAGGAATCTGAAAAGTGATATTAGGGAGCACATTGAATCCTATAGTGAAAAAGGAAATATCTTCAGATGAAAAATAGAAAGGAGCTTTTTGAGAAACTGCTTTCTGATGTGTGAATTCATCTCACAGAGTTACACTTCAGTTTCATAGAATCGTCTGTTACTACTGTTTTTGTAGAATCTGAGAATTGATATTTGGAAGTGCATTGTGACCCATGGTGAGAAAAGGAATATCCTCAGATAAAAACTGGAAAAAGCGTTCTGAGAGACTGCATTGTGATGTGTGAATGCACTCAAAGGGTTACACTGTTCTTTTCATTGATCAGTTTGCTAACACTATTTTCTTGAAATCAGCAAAGGGATATTTCTTAGAGCAATTAAGCTTAAAGTGACAATGGAAATATCCTCAGATAAAAACTAGAAAGAAGCTTTCAGAGAAAATGCTTTATGATATGTTAATTCCACTCACAGAGTTACACATTCTTCTCCATGAAACAGTTTGCTAACTTTCTTTTCGTGGAATCTGCAAAGGGGTATTTGGAAGCTCATTGTCACCAATGGTGAAAAAGGAAATATGCTCAGATAAAAACTGGAAAGAAGCATTCTTAGAAACTGCATTGTGATGTGTGATTAAAAGACACAGAGTTACACTTTTGGTTTCATTGATCAGTTTGCTAACACTGTTTTCTTGAAATTTGCAATGGGATATTTCCAAGCAAAATGAAGCTTACATTGATAAAGGAAATATCCTCAGAAAAATCCTGGAAATAAGCTTTCTGAGAAACTGCTATGAGATGTGTGAATTCATCTCACGGAGCTAAACATTTCTCTCCATGAAGCACTTTGCTAACACAGTTTTCTTGGACTCTGCCAAGTGATATTTGGGAGCACATTGAAACCTATGGCGAAAAAGTAAATGTCCCGGACGAAACGTAGAAAGAGGCTTTTTGAGAAACTGCTTTCTGATGTGTGAATTCATCTCACAGAGTTACACTTCAGTTTCATGGAATCGTCTGTTACCACTGCTTTTGTGGAATCTGAGAATTGATATTTTGCATCGCATTTAAGCCTAGGCTGACAAAGGAAATATCCTCAAATAAAAACGAGAAAGAAGCTTTCTGAGAGACTTCCTTGTGATGTGTGAATGCATCTCATAGAGATACACCATTCTCTTCATGAAGCAGTTTGTAAACAGTGTTGTTGTGAGATATGCAAAATGATATTTGGGAGCACATTGAGGCCTATGGTGAAAATGGAAATATCCTCAGATAAAAACTGGAAGGAAGCTTATGAGAAAGTTCTTTGTGTAGTGTGAATTCACTTCACTGAGTTACACATTTCTCTCCATAAAGCAGTTCGCTAACACTGTTTTCATGGAATCTGCAAAGTGATATTTGGAAGCGCATTGTGGCCTATGGTGAAAAAAGAATTATCCTCAGATAAAACTGGAAAGAAACGTTCTGAGAGAATACACTGTGAGGTGTGAATGCAATTCAAAGAGTTACACTTTTCTTTTCATTGATCACTCTGCTAACACTGCTTGGTTGAAATCTGCAAAGGGATGTTTCTTAACGCTTTGAATCTTATTGTGAGAAAGGAAATATCCTCAGATAAATATATAAAGAAGCTTTCTGATAAAAGGCTTTATGATGTGTTAATTCCACTCACAGTGTTACACATTCTTCCCCATGAAGCAGTTTGCTAACACTCTTTTCGAGGAGTCTAAAAAGCTATACTTGGAATAGCATCATGGTCTCCTTTGAAAAAGGAAATGTCCTCAGATAAAAACTGGAAAGAAACGTTCTAAGAAACTACATTGTGATGTGTGATTGCAATACACAGAATTATACTCTTCTTTTCATTCATCAATTTGCTAACACTGTTTTCTTGAAATTTACAATGGGATATTTCCTAGCAAAATGAAGGTCACGTTGATGAAGGAAATATCCTCAGATAAATACTGGGAAGAGACTTTCTGAGAAACTGCTATGAGATGTGTGAATTCATCTCACAGAGCTAAACCTTTCTCTCTATGAATCAGTTTGCTAACAAATTTTCTCAGAATCTGCCAAGTGATATTTGGGAGCGGGTTGAAACCTATGGTGATAAAGGAAATATCCTCAGATGAAACCTGGAAAAAAGCTTTCTGAGAAACTGCTTTCTGATGTGTGAATTCATCTCACACAGTTACACTACAGTTTCATGGAGCCATCTGTTACGACTGTTTTTGGGGAATCTGAGAATTGATATTTTGGATCGCATTGAAGCCATCACTGACACAGGAAATATCCTCAAATAAAGATGGAAAAGAAGCTTTCTGAGAGACTTCTTTCTGTTGTGTGAATTCATCTCAGAGAGATAAGACATTCACTTCATGAAGCAGTTTGCTAACACTGTTGTTGTGTATTCTGCAAAGTGATATTTGGGAGCGCATTGAGGCCTATGGTGAAAATGGAAATATCCTCAGATAAAAACTGTAAAGAAGCTTTACAAGACAGTGCTTTGTTCACAAAGTGTGAATTCACGTAACTGAGTTACACATTTATCTCCATGAAACAGTTTGCTACCACTATTTTCGTGGAAACTGCAATGTGATACTTGGAAGTGCATCATGGCCTTTGGTGAAAAAAGAAATATCCTCAGATAAAAACTGGAAAGAAGCATTCAGAGCTCAAAGAGTTACACTCTTCTCTTCATTGATCAGTTTGCTAACACTGTTTCTTGAAATCTGCAAAGGGATATTTCTTAGCACAATTAAGCTAACGGTAACAATGGAAATATCCTCAGATAAAAACTAGAAAGAAGCTTTCTGAGAAAATGCTTTATGATGTGCTAATTCCACTCACAGAGATACACATTCTTCTCCATGAAGCAGTTTGCTAACACTCTTTTCATGGAATCTTCAAAGTAATATTTGAAGCTCATTGTAGCCAATGGTGAAAAAGGAAATATCCTCAGATAAAAACTGGAAAGAAGCATTCTTAGAAAATGCATTGTGATGTTTAAATGCAAGACACAGAGTTACCCTTTTCTTTTCATTGATCAGTTTGCAAACACTGTTTTCTTGAAATTTGCAGTGCGATATTTCCTAGCAAAATGAAGCTTATGTTGATAAAGGAAATATCCTCAGAAAAGTACTGGAAAGAAGCTTTCTGAGAAACTATTATGAGATGCGTGAATTCCACTCAAGAAGCTAACCCTTTCTCTCCATGAAACAGTTTGCTAACACAGTTTACTCGGAATCTGTCAAGTGATATTTGGGAGCACATTGAAATCTATGGTGAAAAAGGAAATATCCTCAGATGAAACGTAGAAAGAAGCTTTTTGAGAAACTACTTTCTGATGTGTGAATTCATCTCACAGAGTTACACTTCAGTTTCATGTAGCCGTCTGTTACAACTGTTTTTGGAGAATCTGAGAATTGATATATTGGATCGAATTGAGGCCTACGCTAACAAAGGAAATATCCTCAAATAAAAATGAGAAAGAAGCTTTCTGAGAGACTTCCTTGTGATATGTGAATTCATCTCAGAGAGATACACCATTCTCTTCATGAAGCAGTTTGCTAAAAGTGTCGTTGTGTGATCTGCAAAATGATATTTGGGAGCACATTGAGGCCTATGGTGAAAATGGAAATATCCTCAGATAAAAACTGGAAAAGAAGCTTTATGAGAAAGTGCTTTGTGAAGTGTGAATTCACACATTTCTCTCCATAAAGCAGTTTGCTAACACCGTTTTCATGGAATCTGCAAAGTGATATTTGGAAGCACATTGTGTCCCCTGGTGAAAAAATAAATATCCTCAGATAAAAATTGGAAAGTAGGGTTCTGAGAGATGCATTGTGAGGTGAGAATGCAACTCAAAGAGTTACAATTTTTTTCATTGGCACTGTATTATTGGAATCTGCAAAGGGATATTTCTTAGCCCATTGAAGCTTATGGTGCAATGGAAATATCCTCAGATAAAAACTAGAAAGAAGTTTTCTGAGAAAATGCTTATGATGTGTCAATTCCACTCACAGTGTTACACATTCTTCCCCAAGAAGCAGTTTGCTAACACTCTTTTCGTGGAATCTGTAAAGTGATACTTGGAAGAGTTCGTGGCCTCCAGTGAAAGAGGAAATATCCTCAGATATTTAATGGAAAGAAGCGTTCTAAGAAACTGCATTGTGATGTGAGATTGCAAGACACAGAGTTGAACTCTTCTTTTAATTGATCAGTTTGCTAACACTGTTTTCTTGAAATTTGCAACGGGATATATCCTAACAAAATGAAGCTTACATTGATAAAGAAAATATCCTCAGAAAAATCCTGGAAATAAGCTTTCTGAGAAACAGCTATGAGATATGTGAATTCACCTCCCAGAGCTAAACCTTTCTCTCCATGAAGCACTTTGCTAACACAGTTTCCTCGGAATATGCCAAGTGATACTTTAGAGGCGATTGAAACCTGTCGTGAAAAAGGAAATATCCTGATGAAACCAAGAAAGAAGCTTTCTGAGAAACTGCTTTCTGATGCATGTATTCATCTTACAGAGTTACACTGCAGTTTCATGGAGTCGTCTGTTACCACTGTTTTTGGGGAATCTGAGAATTGTTAATTTGGATCTCATTGAAGCCTACGCTGACAAAGGAAATATCCTCAAATAAAAACCAGAAAGAAGCTGTCTGAGAGACTTCTTTGTGATGTGTGAATTCATCTCAGAGAGATACATCATTCTCTTCATGAAGCAGTTTGCTAACAGTGTTGTCGTGGAATCTGCAAAGTGATATTTGGGAGTGTATTGAGGCCTATGGTGAAAATGTAAATATCCTCAGATAAAAACTGGAAGGAAACTTTATAAGAAAGTGCTTTGTGAAATGTGAATTTATCTAAATGAGTTACACATTTCTCTCCATAAAGCAGTTTGCTAAGACTCTTTTCGTGGAATCTGCAAAGTGATATTTGGAAGCACATTGTGGCCTATGGTGAAAAAAGAAATATCCTCAGATAAGAAATGGAAAGAAGTTTTTTGAGAGACTGTATTGTGAGTTGTGAATGCAACTCAAAGAGTTACACTTTTCTTTTCTGTGATCACTTTGCTAACACCGTTTTCCTGAAATCTGCAAAGGGATATTTCTTAACGCATTGCAACTTACGGTGAGAAAGGAAATATCCTCAGATAAAAACTACAAAGAAGCTTTGTGAGAAAATGCTTTATGATGTGTTAATTCCACACACAGTGTGACACATAATTCCCCATGAAGCAGTTTGCTAACACTCTTTTGGTAGAATCTGCAAAGTGATACTTGGAAGAGCTTCGTGGCCTGTGGTGAAAATGAAAATGTCCTCAGATAAAAACTGGAAAGAAGCGTTCTAAGAAACTGCACTGTGATGTGTGATTGCAAGACCCTGAGTTACACTCTTCTTTTCATTGATCTGTTTTCTACACTGTTTTCTTGAAATTTGCAATAGGATATTTCCTAGCAAAATGAGGCTTAAGTTGATAAAGGAAATATCCTAAGATAAATACTGGAGAGAAGCTTTCTGAGAAACTGCTATGAGATGTGTGAATTTATCTCACAAAGCGAAAACTTTCTCTCCATCAAGAAGTTTGCTAACACAGTTTTCTCAGAAACTGCCACGCGATATTTGGGAGCACATTGAAATCTATGGTGAAAAAGGAAATATCTTCAGATGAAACGTAAAAAGAAGCTTTTTGAGAAACTGCTTTCTGATATGTGAATTCATCTCACAGAGTTACACTTCAGTTTCATGGAGCAGAATGTTACCAGTGTTTTTGGGGAATCTGAGAATTGATATTGTGGATCGCATTGAAGTCTACGTTGATAATGAAAATATCCTCAAAAAAAACGAGAAGAAAGCTTTCTGAGAGACTTCCTTGTGACGTGTGAATTCATCTCAGAGAAGTACACCATTGTCTTCATGAGGCAGCTTGCTAATAGTGTTGTCATGGAATCTGCAAAGAGATATTTGGGAGTGCATGGAGACCTATGGTGAAAACGGAAATATCCTCAGATAAAAACTGGACAGAAGCTTTATGAGAAAGTACTTTTAGAAATGTGAATTCATCTCACTGAGTTACACATTTCTCTAGATAAAGCAGTTTGCTAACACTGTTTTCGTGGAATCTGCAAAGTGGTATTTGGAAGCGGATTGTGGCCTATGGTGAAAAAAGAAATATCCTCAGTTAAAAAGTGGAAAGAAGCGTCCTGAGAGACTGCTTTGTGATGTATGAATGCAATTCAAATAGTTACAATGTTCTTTTCAATGATCAGTTTGCTAACACTGTTTTCTTGAAATCTGCAAAGGGATATTTCTTAGCACAAATAAGCTTACGGTGACAACGGAAATATCCTCAGATAAAAACTAGAATGAAGCTTTCTGAGAAAATGCTGTATGATGTGTTAATTCCACTCACAGAGTACACATTCTTCTCCATGAAGCTGTTTGCTGACACTCTTTTCCTGGAATCTGCAGAGTGATATTTGGAAGCTCATTGTGGCCAATGGTGAAAAAGGAAATATCCTCAGAGAAAAACTGGAAAGAAGCATTCGTAGAAACTGCATTGTGATGTTTAAATGCAAGACATAGAGTTACACTTTTCTTTCCATTAATCGGGTGTTAACACTGTTTTCTTGAAATTTGCAATGGGATATTTCCTATCAAAATGAAGCTTACGTTGATAAAGGAAATATTCTCTGATAAACACTGGAAAGAAGCTTCTGAGAAACTTCTATGAGATGTGTGAATTCATTTCACAGAGTTACACTTCAGTGTCATGCAGCCGTCTGTTACCACTGTTTTTGGGGGATCTGAAAATTGATATTTTGGATCGCATTGAAGCCTACACTGACAACGGAAATATCCTCAAATAAAACAAGAAAGAAGCTTTCTGGGAGACTTCTTTGTGATGTGTAATTCATCTCAGAGAGATACACCATTCTCTTCATGAAGCAGTATGCTAACACATTTTTCGTGGAATCTGCAAAGTGACATTTGTTTGCAGATTGTGGCCTATAGTGAAAAAAAGAAGTATCCTTCTATCCTAGAAAGAAGCGTTCTGAGAAACTGCATTGTGATGTGTCAATGCAACTCAAAGAGTTTTACTGTTCTTTTCATTGATCAGTTTGCTAACACTTTTTTCTTGAAATCTGCAAAGGGATATTTCTTAGCACAAGTAAGCTTATGGTGACAATGGAAATATCCTCAGATAAAAACTAGCAAGAGGCTTTCTGAGAAAATGCTTTATGATATGTTAATTCCACTCACCAAGTTACACATTCTTCTCCATGAAGCAGTTGGCTAACACTCTTTTTGTGGAATCTGTAAAGTGATATATGGAAGCTCATTATGGCCAATGGTAAAAAAGGAAATGTACTTAGATAAAAACTGGAAAGAAGCGTTCTTAGAAACTGCATTGTGATGTTTAAGTGCAAGACACAGAGTTACAGTTTGCTTTTCATTGATCAGTTTGATAAGAGAATTTTCTTCAAATTTGCAATGGGATATTTCCTAGCAAAATGAAGCTTAAGTTGATAAAGGAAATATCCTAAGATAAATACTGGAAAGAAGCTTTCTGAGAAACTGCTATGAGATGTGTGAATTCATCTCACGGAGCGAAACCTTTCTCTCCATGAAGAAATTTGCTAACACAGTTTTCTCGGAATCTGCCAAGCCATATTTTGGAGCGCATTGAAACTTATGGTGAAAAAGGAAATATCCTCAGATGAAACCTAGAAAGAAGCATTCTGAGAAAGTGGTTTGTGATGTGTGAATTCATCTCACTGAGGTACCCTTCAGTTTCATGGAGCAGAAAGTTACCACTGTTTTTGGGGAATCTGAGAATTGATATTTTGGATGGCACTGACACCTACACTGACAAAGGAAATCTTCACAAAAAAAAATGAGAAGGAAGGTTTTTGAGAGATTTCTTTGTGATGTGTGAATTCATCTCAGAGAGGTACACCATTCTCTTCAGGAAGCAGTTTGCTAACAGTGTTGTCGTGGAATCTGCAAAGAGATATTTGGGAGTGCATTGAGGCCTATGGTGAAAATGGAAATATCCTCAGATAGAAATGGAAAGAAATTTTATGAGAAGGCCTTTGAGAAGTGTGAATTCACCTCACTGAGTTACACATTTCTCTCCATAAAGCAGTTTGCTAACACTGTTTTCATGGAATCTGCAAAGTGATATTTGGAAGCTCATTGTGGCCAATGGTGAAAAAGGAAATATCCTCAGATAAAAACTGGAAAGAAGCGTTCTTAGAAACTGCATTGTGATGTTTAAATGCAGGACACAGAGTTACACTTTTCTTTCCATTGATCGGTTTGTAACACTGTTTCCTTGAAATTTGTAATGGGACATTTCCTAGTGAAATGAAGCTTATGCTGATAAAGGAAATATCCTCAGATAAAAACTGGAAAAAAGCTTTCTGAGAAACTGCTATGATATGTGTGAATTCATCTCATGGAGCTAAACCTTTCTCTCCATGAAGCAGTTTGCTAACACAGTTTTCTCAGAATCTGCCAAACCATATTTGGGAGCGCATTGAAACCTATGGTGAAAATGGAAATATCCTCACATGAAACCTAGAAAGAAGTTTTCTGAGAAACTGCTTTCTGATGTGTGAATTCATTTCACAGAGGTACCATTAAGTTTCATGGAGCAGTCTGTTACCACTGTTTTGGGGGGATCTGAGAACTGATATTTTGGATAGCATTGAAGCTTACGCTGACAAAGGAAATACTCTTAAATAAAAATGAGAAACAAGCTTTCTGAGAGACTTTTTTGTGATGTGTGAATTCATCTCAGAGATACACCATTGTCTTTAAAAAGCATTTTGCTAACAATGTTGCCGTGGTATCTGCAAAGTGATATTTGGGAGCGTGTTGAGGCCTATTGTGAAAATGAAAATATCCTCAGATAAAAACTGGAAGGAAGCTTTATGAGAAAGTGCTTTGAGAAGTGTGAATCCATCTCACTGAGTAACACAATTCTCTATATAAAGCAGTTTGCTAACACTGTTTTCCTGGAATCTGCAAAGTGATATTTGGAAGCGCATTGTGGCCAATGGTGAAAAAAGAAACATCCTCAGATAGAAACGGGAAGGAAGCGTTTTGAGAGACTGAACTCTGAGATGTGAACGCAACTCAAAGAGTTACACTCTTCTTTTCATCGATCACTTTGCTAACACCGTTTTCATGAAATCTGCAAAGGGATATTTCTTAATGCTTTGAAGCTTATGGTGGAATGGAAATATCCTCAGATAAAAACTAGAAAGAAGCTTTCTGAGAAAATACTTTATGATGTATCAATTCCACTCACAGTGTTACACATTCTCACCCAAGAAGCAGTTTGCTAACACTCTTTTCATGGAATCTGCAAAGGGATACTTGGAAGAGCATCATGGTCTCTGGTGAAAGAGGAAGTATCCTCAGATAAAAACTGGAAAGAAGCGTTGTAAGAAACTGCTTTGTGATGCGTGATTTCAAGACACAGAGTTGCACTCTTCTTTTCATTGATCAGTATGCTAAAACTGTTTTCTTGAAATTTGCAAAGGGGTACATCCTAACAAAATGAAGCTTACGTTGATAAAGGAAATATCCTCAGAAAAATCCTGGAAAGAAGTTTTCTGATAAACCGATATGAGATGTGTGAATTTATCTCACGGAGCTAAACCTTTCTCTCCATGCAACAGTTTGCTAACACAGTTTTCTCGGAATCTGCCAAGTGATATTTGGGAGCACACTGAAACCTATGGTGAAAAAGGAAATATCCTCACATGAAACCTATGGAATCTGCAAAGTGATATTTGGGAGCACAATGTGGCCTATAGTGAAAAAAGAAATATCCTCAGATAAAAATTGGAAAGAAGCGTTCTTAGAAACTGCATTGTGATGTGTGAATGCAAGACACAGAATTACACTTTTTATCGATCCATTTAGTAACATTTTTTTCGTGAAATTTACAATGGGATATTTCCTAACAGAATGAAGCTTACAGTAAGGATATATCCCCAGATAATAACTGGAAAGAAGTTTTCTGAGAAACTGCTATGAGATGTGTGAATTCATCTCAGGGAGATACACCATTCTCTTCATGAAATAGTTTGCTAACAGTGTTGTCATGGAATCTGCAAAGTGATATTTGGAAGAGGATTGTGGACTATAGTGAAAAAAGAAATATCCTCCGTTAAAAACTGGAAAGAAGTTTCCTGAGGGACTGCTTTGTGATGTGTGAATGTAACTCAATGAGTTGCACTGTTCATTGATCAATTTGCTAACACTGTTTTCTTGAAGTCTTCAAAGGGCTATTTCTTAGCGCAAATAAGCTTACGGTGACAATGGAAATATCCTCAGATAAAAACTAGAAAGAAGCTTTCTGGGAAAATTCTTTATGATGTGATAATTCCACTCACAGAGTTACACATTCTTCAGCATGAAGCAGTTTGCTAGCACTCTTTTCGTGGAATAAGCAAAGTGATATTTGGAAGCTCATTGAGGCTCCATGTGAAAAAGGAAATATCCTCAGATAAAAACCGGAAAGAAGCGTTCTCAGAAACTGCATTGTGATATTTAAATGCAAGACACAGAGTTACAATTTTCTTCTCATTGATCAGTTTCCTAACACTGTTTTCTCGAAATTTGCAATGGGATATTTCCTAGCGAAATGAAGGTTACTTTGATAAAGGAAATATGCTCAGATTAAAACTGGAAGGAAGCTTTCTGAGAAACTGATATGAGATGTGTGAATTCATCTCACAGAGCTAAACTTTTCCCTCCATGAAGCAGTTTGCTAACACAGTTTTCCTGGAATCTGCCAAGTGATATTTGGGAGCACATTGAAACTTATGGTGAAAAAGGAATTATCCTCAGATGAAACCTAGAAAGAAGTTTTGAGAAATTTCTCAAGACTTTTTGAAAAGTTTCTCAAAACTTCTTTCTGATGTGTGAATTCATCTCACAGAGTTACACTTCAGTTTCATGGAGCCATACGTTACCACTGTTTTTGGGGAATCTGAGAATTGATATTTTGGATTTCATTGAAGCCTAGGCTGAGAAAGGAAATATCCTCAAAAAAAAAAAATGAGAAAGAAGCTTTCTGAGAGACTTCTTTGAGATGTGTGAATTCACCTAAGAGAGATATCCCATTCTCTTCATGAAGCAGCTTGCCAACAGTGTTGTCGTGGAATCTGCAAAATGATATTTGGTAGCACATTGAGGCCTATGGTGAAAATGGAAATATCCTCAGATAAAAACTGGCAAGAAGCGTTCTGACAAACTGCATTGTGATGTCTGAATGCAACTCTCAGGGTTACACGTTTCTTTTCATTGATCAGTTTGCTAACACTGTTTTCTTGAAATCTACAAAAGGAGAACTCTTAGCACACTGAAGCTTATGGTGACAAAGAATAAAACCTCTGATAAATTCTAGAAAGAATGTTTCTGAGAAACGGCTTTGTGATGTGTGAATTCATCTCAAAGAATTACACATTTCTCTGCATGAATCCTTTTGTATCACTGTTTTCGTGGAATCTGCAAAGTGACATTTGGGAGCACATTGTGGCCTGTGGTGAAAAAGGAAACATCCTCAAATAAAAACTGCAAGGAAGGTTTCTGAGAAACTGCATTGTGATGTGTGAATGTAAGACACAGAGTTACACTTTTGTTTTCATTGATCAGTTTTCTAAGACTGTTTTCTTCAAATTTGCATTGGGATATTTCCTAGTTAAACGAAGCTTACGTTGATAAAGGAAATATCCTCAGATAAAAACTGGAGAGGAGCCTTTGGAGAAACTGCTTTGTGATGTGTGAGCTCATCTCAAAGAGTTCTACCTTTCTTTATATTGAACAGTTTGCTAACTCTGTTTTCGTGGAATCTGCAATGGGATATTCGGAAGGCATTGAGGCCTATGGTGTAACAGGAAACATTCTCAGATAATAACTGGAGGGAAGTGTTCTGAGAAAGTGCTTTGTGATGTATGAACTCATCACAAAGATTTTCACCTTTCTTTATGTTGAGCCGTTTGCTAACTCTGTTTTCGTGGAATCTGCAAAGGAATATTCAGAAGGCATTGAGTTCTATGGTGAAAAAGGAAGTATCCTCAGATAAAAACTGGAGAGAAGTGTTCTGAGAAAGTGTTTTGTGATGTGTGAACTCATCTCACAGAGTTACAGCACTCTTTAATGGAGCAGTTTGCTAGCACTGTTCTTGTGAAATATGAGAACACTTATTTGGGATCACTTTGAAGTATATGGCAACAAAGACAACATCCTCAGATAAAAACTAGAAAGAAACTTTCTGAGAAACTGCTTTGTGATGAGTGAATTTATCTCACAGAGTTACACAATGGTTTTCAGTGAGACGTTTGCTAACACTCTTTTTGTGGAATCTGCACTGAGATATAAGAGAGCGTATTGAGGCCTAAGTTTAAATAGGAAATATCCTCAGATATAAACAGGAAAGAAACTTTCTGAGAAACTGCTTTGAGATGTGTGAATTCATCTCTCAGAGTTATACCTTTATTTCATTGAGCAGTTTACTAAGACTGTTGTCGTGGAATCTGCAATGGGATATTGCGAGTGCATTGATTGCTATGATTGAAAAAGGAAATATCCCCTGATAAAAACTGGAGAGAAGGCTTCAGAGAAACTGCTTTGTGATGTGTGAATGAATCTCAAAGAGTTACACCACTCTTTCATGGAGCAGTTTCCTAGCACTGTTCTTGTGGAATATGAGAAGGGATATTTTGGATCACTTTGAAGTCTATGGTAACAAAGGAAATATCCTCAGATAAAAACTAGAAAGAAACTTTCTGAGAAACTGCTTTGTGATGTGTGAATTCATCTCACAGAGTTACACCTTTCTTTTCATGGAGCAGTTGAAAAACACTGTTTTTGTGGAATCTGCAAGGGATATTTGGGAGTGCATTGAGGCCTGTGGTGAAATAGGAAATATCCTCTGATAAAAACTAGAAGGAAGCTTTCTGAGAAATTGCATTGTGATGCATGAATTTATCTCACTGGGTTACACTCTTCTTTACATTGAGCAGTTTGCTAACACTGTTTTCTTGGAATATGCAGTGGGATATTTTGGAGTGCATTGAAGCTTATGGTGACAAAAGAAATAGCCTCAAAGAAAAACTACAAAGAAGCTTTCTGAGAAACCCCTTTGAGAAGTGTGAATTCATCTCACAGAGTTGCACTGTTCTTTTCATTGAGCAGTTTCCTCACCCTGTTTTTGTGGCATCTCCAGTGGAATATTTTGGAGTACATTGAAGATTATGGTGAAAAAGGAAGTAACCTCAGACAAAAACTAGAAAGAAGCTTTCTGAGAGACTGCTTTTTGATTTAGTAAATCATCTCACAGAGTTACATGAATCTATTCATGGAGAGTTTGGTAGCACTGTTTTTCGAGAATCTGAGAGGGGATATTTTGGATCGCATTGAAGCTTATGGTGACAATGAAATTATCCTCAGATAAAAACTAGAAAGAAGTTATCTGAGAAAGTTCTTTGTGATGTGTTAGTTCATCTCACAGAGTTAGAAGATTATTTTTATGTATCAGGTTGGTAGCACAGTTTTTGGGGAAACAGAAGAGTGAATTGGGTCACATTGAAGTCCTTGATGACTAAGGAAATATCCTCAGGTAAAAGCAACAAAGAAGCTTTCTGAGAAAGCTCTTTCTGATGTGTGAATTCATCTCACAGGTTTACACCTTTCTTTTCATGGAGCTGTTTGTTAACTCTGTTTTCATACAATCTGCAAAGGGATATTTGGGAGCACATCGTGGCCTAGAGTGGAAAAGGAAATATCCTCAGATAAAAACTAGAAAGAAGTTTACTGAGTAACTGCTTTGTGGTGTGTGAATTCATCTCACAGAGCTACACTGTTCCTTTCTGTTAGCAGTCTGCTAACACTGTTTTCTTGGAATCTGCAATGAGCTATTTCAGAGCGCATTGAAATTTATGGTGACAAATCAAATACTTTCATATAAAAAATAGAAAGAGGCTTTCTGAGAAATCGCTTTGTGATGCATTAATTCACCTCACAGAGTTACAAGATTCTTTCCATAGATCAGATTGGTAGCACTGTTTTTGGGGAAACTGAGAAGGGATATTTTGTGTTGCTTTGAAGCCCTTGGTGACTAAGGAAATATCGTCAGATAAAAACTACAAAGAAGCTTTCTGAGAAAGTTATTTTTGATGTGTGAATTCATCTCACAGGTTTACACCTTTCTTTTCATGGATCTGTTTGCTAGCACTGTTTTCGTGGAATCTGCAAAGGGATATTTGGGAGCACATTGTGGCCTAGAATGACAAAAGAAATATCCTTAGACAAAAACTAGAAAGAAGCTTTCTGAGAAACTACTTTGTGATGTGTGAATTCATCTCACAGTGTTGCACTGTTGTTTTCATTGAGCAGTTTGTTAACACTGTTTCCTAGGAATCTGCAATGGAATACTTGGGAGTGCATTGAAGCTTATGGTGACAAAGGAAATACATTCATATAAAAGCTAGAATGAAACTTTCTGGGAAACGGCTTTGTGGTGTGTTAATTCATCTCCCAGAGTTACACAATTTTTTTTAATGAATCAATTTTTTAGCACTGTTTTTGGGAATCTGAGTAGGAATATTTTGTATAGCATTGAAGCCTAAGGTGACAAGAAATTATCCTCAGATAAAAACTAGAAAAAATCTTTCTGAGAAAGGCTTTGGTGATGTGTGAATTCATCTCACAGAGTTACACCTTTGCTTTCATGGAGCAGTTTGCTAACACTGTTTTTGTGGAATGTGCAAAGGGATATTTGGGTCCACATTGAGGCCAACAGTGAAAAAAGAATTATTCTCAGATAAAAACTAGAAAGAAACTTTGTGGGAAACTGCTTTGTGATGTGTGAATTCATCTCACAGCGTTTCACTGTTTTTTTCACTGAGCAGTTTGCTAACACTGTTTTCTTGTAGTCTGCAATGGGATATTTGGAGCGCATTGAAGCTTATGGTGACAAAGGAAATATCCTGATACGAAAACTAGAAAGAAGCTTTCTGGGAAACTGCTTTGTGATCTGTGAATTTGTCTCACAGATTTTCACGATTCATTCTTTAGAGCATTTTGTTAGCACTGCTTTTGGGGATTCTGAGAAGGAATGTTTTGGATCGTATTGAAGCCTATGGTAACAAATTAAACATCCTCAGATAATACTAAAAAGAAGCTTTCTGAGAAACTGCTTTGTGATGTGTGCATTCATCTCACAGAGTTACACGATTCTTTACCTGGAACAGTATGCTAACACTTTTTTCGAGGAATCCACAAAGGGATGTATGCAAGCGCATTGAAGGCTACGGAGACAAAGGAAATATCCTCAGTGAACAACCACAAAGAAGCTCTGAGAAACTGCTATGTGATGTGTGAATTCATTGCACAGAGTTACACCTTTCTTTTCATTGAGCAGTTTGCTAACACTGTTTTCTTGGAATCTGCAAAGGATATTTGGGAACGAATTTAGGCCTATAGTGAATAAAGAAATATCCTGTTAAAACTAGAAAGAAACTTTCTGAGAAACTGTTTTGTGATGTGTGAATTCATTCAAAGCATTACACCATTCTCTTCACTGAGCAGTTTGATAACACTTGTCTGTTGGAAAGTGCAATATGATATTTGGAAGGTCATTAAAGCTTATGGTGACAAACGAAATATCCTCAGATGAAAACCACAAAGATGCTTTCTGAGAAACTACTCTGTGATGTGTTAATTCATCTCACAGTGTTTCACAATTCCTTTCATGGAGCAGTTTTGTAACACTGTTTTTGGGGAATCTGCAAAGGGATATTTTGGATCGTATTGAAGCCTATGATGACAAAGGAAATATCCTCAGTTAAATACTAGAAAGAAGCTTTCTCAGAAACTCCTTCATGATGTGTGAATTCATCTCACAGAGTTACACATTTCTTTTTATGGAGCTGTTTCCTAATATTTTTTTCGTGGAATCTGCAAAGGGATATTTGGGAGCAAATTGAGGTCTATGGTGAAAAAGAACATATCTTCATAGTAAAACTAGAAAGAAGCTTTCTGAGAAACTGCTTTGTGACTTGTGAATTCATGTCACAGAGTTACACTGTTCTTTTCCATGAGCAGTTTGATAGCACTGTTTTTGCTGAATCTGAGTCAGGATATTTTGGATCGCTTTGAAGACTGTGATGACAAAGGAAATATCCTCAGATAAAAACTAGAAAGAAGCTTTCTGAGAATTTTCTTTGTGATGTGTGAATTCATCTTCCAGAGTTACACGTTCTTTTCATGGATCAGTTTGCTAACACTGGGTTCGTAGAATCTACAAAGGTGTAGATTGAGGCCTGTAGTGAAAAAGAAAATACCCTCAGAAAAAAAAAAATAGAAAGAATGTTTCTGAGAAACTGCTTTGTGATGTGTGAATCCATCTCACAGAGTTACACTGTTCAATGAGCAGTGTGATAACACTGGTTTCGTGGAATCTGTAATAGGATACTTGGGAGCACATTGAAACCTATGGTGACAAAGGAAATATCCTCAGATAAAAACCAAAAAGAAGCTTTCTGTGAAACTGCTGTGTGATGTGTGAATTAATCACACAGATTTACACCGTTCTTTTCACATAGAAGTTTGCTATCACTTATTTCATTTAATCTGCAATGGGATATTCAGGAACGCATTGAGGAAAATGGTGGAAAAGGAAATATCCTCCGACAAAAGCTAGAAAGACGCTTTCTGAGAAACATCTTTGTGATGCGTGAATTCATCTCACAGTGTTGCACCACTGTTTCCATGGAGCGGTTGAGAATAACTGTTTCTGGGTAATCTGAAAAGGGATATTTTCAATTGCATTTAAGGCTAGGATGACAAAGGAAATACTCTCAGATAAAAGCTAGAAAGAAAATTTCTGAGAATCTGCTTTGTGATGTGTGATTTCACCTTACAAAGCTACACTGTTCTTTTCTTTGAGAAGTTTGCTAACACTGTTTTCTTGGAATATGCAATGGGATTTTCTGGAGTGCATTGAATCTTATGGTGACAAATGAAATATCCTCACATAAATACTACAAAGAAGCTTTCTGAGAAACTGCTTTTTGATGTGTTAATTCATCTCACAGAGTTACACCATTCCTTTCATTGTGCTGTTTGCTAACACTGTTTTTGTGGAATCTCCAACAGGATATTTGGGAGCATCTTGAAGCCTATGGTGATGAAGGAAATAACCTCAGATAAAAATGAAAAAGAATCTTTCTGAGAAACTCCTTTGTGATGTGTGAATTTATCTCACAGAGTTACACTTTTATTTGTATTGAGCAGTTTACTAACACTGTTTTCTTTGAATATGCAACGGGATATATTGGAGCTCATTGAAGCTTTTGGTGACAAAGCAAATATCCTTAGACAAAAACCAGAAAGAAGTTTCCTCAGAAACTTCTTTGTGATCTGTGAATTCATACCACAGAGTTACAACTTTCTTTTCATGGAGCGTTTTGGTAGCATTGTTTTTGATGAATCTGAAAGGGGATATTTTGGATGGCATTGAGGACTTTGATGACAATGGAAATGTCCTCAGATAAAAACTATGAAGAAGCTTTCTGAGAAACTGCTTTGTGATGTGTGAATTCACCTCATAGAGATACATCATTCTTTTAATCGAGTAGTTTGCTGACACTGTTTCCTTGGAATCTGCAATGGGACATTTCGGAGTTCTTTGAGGCTTATGGTGACATAGGAAACATCCTCAGATAAAAATTAGAAAGATGCTTTCAGAGAAAGTTCTTCATGATGTGTGAATTCATCTCACAGACATACACGTTTCTTTTCATTTCATGGAGCAGTTTGATAACACTGTTTTCTTGGAATCTGCAATAAGGTATTTGGTAGTGCATTGAAGTCTTTGCTGATGAAGGAAATATCCTCAGATAAAAATCAAACAAAAGCTTTCTTGGATACTGCTTTGTGATGTGTGAATTCATCCCAGAGAGTTACACTGCTCTTTTCATTGAGCATTTTGGTAACAATCTTTTCCTGGGATCTGCAATGGGATATTTCAGAGTGCATTGAAGCTTACGGTGAGAAAGGAAGTAACCTCAGACAAAAACTATAAAGAAGCTCTCTGAGAAACTGATTTGTGCTTTGTGAATTCATCTCAAAGAGTTACAAGTTATTTTCATGAGGCAGTTTGGTAGCACTGTTTTTGGGGAATCTGAGAAGGGATATATTGGATTGCTCTGAAGTGTACATTGGTAAAGGAAATATCCTCAGATTAAAAACTAGAAAGAAGCTTTCTGAGAAACTGCTTTGCAATTTGTGCATTTATCTGATAGAGTTACACAATTCTTTTCATAGATCAGTTGATAGCACTGTTTTTGGGGAATCTGAGAAGGGATATGTTGGATTGCATTGAAGCCTATGGTGGCAAAGGGAATATCCTCAGATAAAAACTAGAAAGAAGATTTCTGAGAATGTTCTTTGTGATGTTTGATTTCATCTCACAAAGAAACAGCTTTCTTTTAATGGAGCACTTGGCTAACACTGTTTTCGTTGAATCTGCAAAAGAATATTTGGGAGTGGTTTGAGGCATATGGTTAGAAAGGAAATATCATCTGATACAAACTAGAATCTTTCTGAGAAATTGCATCATGATGTGTTAATTCATCTCACAGCATCATAAGATTCTTTTCATGGAGCAGTTTGATAGCATGGTTTCTTGGGAATCTGAGGAGGTATATTTTTGATCGCATTGAAGCAATTGGTGACCAAGGAAATATCCTCATATTAAAGCAGAAAAGAAACTTTCTGAGAAACAGCTTAGTGATGTGTTAATTCATCTCAGAGTTACACCATTGTTTTCATGGAGCAGTTTCCTAACACGGTTTTTATGGAATCTGAAAGGGATATGTAAGAGCACATTGAGGCCTATAGTGAAAAAGGAAATACTCTCATATAAAAGCTAGAGAGAAGCTTTATGAGAAACTGCTTTGTGATATGTGAATTCATCTCACATATTTACACCTTTTTTTTCATGGATCAGTTTGCTAACACTTTTTTCGTGGAATCTGCAGTGGGGTATTTTGGATCCCATTGAAGCCAATGGTGACAAAGGAAATACCATCAGATAAAAACTAGAAAGAAGCTTTCTGAGATACAACTTTGGATGTGTGAATTCACCTCACAGAGTTACACCATTCTTTTCATGGAGCAGTTTGATAGAACTGCTTTGGGGAATCTGAGAATGGATATTTTGGACTGCACTGAAGCCTAACATGACAAAGGAAATATCCTCAGATAAAAACTAGAAAGAAGCTTTCTGAGAAACTGTTTTGTGATGTGTATTCATCTTACAGAGATACACCTTTCTTTTCATGGAGCTGTTTGATAACACTCTTTTTGTGGAATCTGCAATACAATATTTGGAAGCGCATTGAAGCCTATGGTGACAAAGGAAATATTTTCAGATAAAAACCAAGAAGAAGCTTTCTGTGAAACTGTCTTGTGATGCAAGAATTCACCTCACTGAGTAACACTGTTCTTTTCATTGAGAAGTGTGCTAATACTTTTTTTCTGAGAAACTACTTTGTGTTGTGTGAATTCAACTCACAGATTTATACCTTTCTTTTCATGGAGGAGTTTGCTAACACTGTTTTCCTGGAATCTGCAATGGGAAATTCACAAGTGCCCTGAGGCCTATGGTGATAAAGGAAACATCCTCAGACAAAAGCTAGAAAGATGCTTTCTGAGAAACTGCTTTGTGATGTGTGAGATCGTCTCACAGAGTTACACCGTGTTTTTCAATGAACAGTTTGACAACACTGTTTTCATGGAATCTGCAGTAGGATATTTGGGAGCGCATTGAAGCCTATGGCGACAAAGGAAGTATCCTCAGATCAAGTCAAAAAGAAGCTTTCTGTGAAACGGCTTTGTGATACGTGAACTCACCTCATAGTGTTACACTGTTCTTTTCTTTACATCGACAAGCTTGCTAAAAAATTTTTTTGATTATTCTGCAATGAGATATTCGAGAGCACCTTAAGGAATGTGGTGAACATGGTAATATCCTCAGATAAAACTAGAAAGAAGGTTTGTGAGAAACAGCATTGTGATATGTGAATTCATCTCACAGAGTTACATCTTTCTTTTCATGGAGCAGTTTGCTAACACTCTTTTCGTGGAATCTGCAAAGGGATGTTTGGGAGTGCACTGAAGCCTATAGTGAAAAAGGAAATATCCTCAGATAAAAAGTAGAAAATATCTTTCTGAGAAATTGTCTTGTGATGTGTGAATTCAACTCACAGAGTCCCATCATTCTTTTCATTGAGCAGTTTGCTAACAGTTTTCTTGGAATCTGTAATGGGATATTTTGGGGCACATTGAAGCTTATGGTGACAAATAAATATCCTAAGACATAAACAAAAAGAATCTTTCTGAGAAACCACTTTGTGATCTGTGAATTCAGCTCACAGATTTACACCGTTTTTCATGGAGCTGTTTGCTAAAACTGTTTTCGTGGAATCTGCGAAGGAATATTCACTAGCACCTTGAGGCAAATGGTAAAAAAGGAAATATCCTGAGACACAAACTAGAAAAAACCTTTCTGAGAAACTGCTTTGTGATTTTGTAAATTCATCTCACAGAGTTACACAATTCTTTTGATGGAGCAGATTGGTAGCACTGTTTTTAGGGAATCTGAGAAGGGTTATTTTGTATTACATTGAAGCCTATGGTAATAAAGGAAATATGCTCAGATAAAATCTAGAAGGAAACTTTCAAAGAAACCTCTTTGTGACATGTGAATTCATCTCACAGATTTACACCATTCTTTTCATTGAGAAGTTTGCTAACACATTTTTTGTGGAATCTGCCATGGTATATTCGCTAGCGCCTTGAGGCAAATGGTGAAAAAGGAAAAACGCTCAGATAAAAATTAGAAAGAATCTTTCTGAAAAACAGCTTTGTTATGTGTGAATTAATTTCATTGAACTACACCATTCTATTCATGGAGCAGTTTGGTAACACTGCTTTTGGGGAATCTGAGAAGGCATATTTTGGATTGTATTGAAGCCTAGGATACAAAGGAATTATCCTCAGAGAAAAACCAGAAAAAATCTTTCTGAGAAACTTCTTTGTTATGTGGCAATTTGTCTCACAGAGTTACACAACTCTTTAAATGGAGGAGTTTGCTAACACTGTTTTCATAGATTTTGTAAAGGGATATCTGTGAGTGCATTGAGGCCAATGGTGAAAAAGGAAATATCCTCAGATAAAAACTTGAAAGAAGATTTCAGAGAAGCTGCTTTGTGATGTGTGAATTCAGCTCACAGAGTTACACTGTTCTTTGCATTGAGCAGTTTGGTTACACTGTTGTCTTGGAATCTGCAATCTGATATTGTGAAGCACATTGAAGCTTATGGTGACAAAGGATATATCCTCATATAAAAACTAGAAAGAAGCTTTCTGTGAAACCTCTTTCTGACGTGTTAATTCATCTCACACAGGTACACAATTATTTTCATGGAGCAGTTTGGTAGCACTGTTTTTGGTGAATCTGAGAAGGGATATTCTGGACTGCATTGAACCGTAAGTTGACAAAGGAAATACCATCAGATAATAACTAGAAAGTAGCTTTCAGCAAAAGTTCTTTGTGATGTTTGAATTCCTCTCACAGAGTTACATCTTTCTCTTCATGGAGCAGTTTGCTAACACTGTTTTTTTTTTTAATTTGCAAAGGAATATTTGGGAGCACATTGAGGACTACAGTGAATAAGAAAATATCCTAAGATAAAAACTAGAAAGAGTCTTTCTGAGAAACTCCTTTGTAATGTGTGAATTCATATAACAGAGATATATGATTCTTTTCATTGAGAAGCTTGCTACCGCTGTTTTTGTGGAATCTGCAATAGGATATTTGGGAGTGCATTGAAGCCTATGATGACAAAGGAAATATCCTCAGATAAAAACCAAAAAGAAATTTTCGGAGAAACTGCTTTGTGATGAATGAATCCATCTCACAGGGTTACACTGTTGTTTTCATTGAACAGTTTGTTAACACATTTTTTTTTGGAATCTTCAATGGTATAATTCATAGCGCATTGAAGCTTCTCGTGACAAAATACCATCATATAAAAACTAGAAAGAAACTTTCTGATAAAACGATTTGTGATGTGTTATTTCATCTAACAGGGTTACACGATACTTTTCATTGCTCAATTTGGTAGCACCGTTTTTGGGTACTCTGAGAAGGAATATTTTGGATCTCATTGAAGCTTATGGTGACAAAGGAAATATCATCAGGTAAAAACTAGAAAAAAGGTTTCTGAAAACTTTTTTTCTGATGTGTTAATTCATCTCAAAGATTTCCACCTTTCCTGTCATAGAGTAGTTTGCTAACACTGTTTAACTGGGTTCTGCAAAGTGATATTTGTGAGTGCATTGAGGCCTAAGGTGAAAAAGAAAATATCCTCAGATGAAAACTAAAAAGGAGCTTTCGAGAAACTGCTTTGTGATGTGTATATTCATCTCACAGAGTTCCACTGTACTTTTCATTGAGCAGTTTGCGAACACTTTTTTCTTGGAATCTGCAATGGGATACTTTGGAATGCATTGAAGCTTATGGTGACAAAGGAAATATCCTCATATAAAAACTAGAAAGAAGCTTTCTGAGACACCACTATGTGATGTGTTAATTCATCTCAAAGTGTTACACGATCCTTTTCAATCACCATTTTGGTAGCAGTGGTTTTGCAGAATATGAGAAGGGATATTTTGTATCATATTGAAGCCTATGGTGACAAAGGAAATAACCTCAGATAAAAACTAGAAAGAAGCTTTCTGAGAAAGTACTTTCTGATGTGTTAATTCATCACACAGAGTTACACCTCTATTTTCATGGAGCAGTTTGCAAACAGTCTTTCCCTGGAACCTGCAAAGGGATATTCGGGAGTGCATTGAGACCTATAGTGAAAAAGGAAATATTCTCAGATAAAAACTGGGAAGAATCTTTCTGAGAAACCGGTTTGTGATGTGTGAATTCATCTTATAGTATTACACTGTTCTTTTAGTTGAGTAGTTTGCTCACACTGTTTTCGTGTAATCTGAAAGGGATTTTTGGCAATGCATTGAAGCCTATGTTCACAAAGGAAATATCCTCTGATAAAAACCAAAATAAGCTTTCTGAGAAACTGCTTTGCAAAGCGTTAATTCACCTCATAGTGTTACATGATTCTACTCATGGATCAGTTGGGTAGCACCGTTTTTGGGGAATCTGAGAAGGAATATTTTGAATTGCATTGAAGCCTATGGTGGCAAAGGAAATATCCACAGATAAAAGCTAGAAAGAAGCTTTCTGAGAAAGTTCCTTGTGACGTATGAATTCATCTCATAGAGTCACAATGTTCTTTTCATTGAGCAGTTTACTAACACTGCTTTCATGGAATTTACAAAGGGATATTTGGGAGTGCCTTGAGGTCTATGGTGAAAAAGGAAATATCATCAGATAAAAACCAGAAAGAAGCTTTCTGAGAAACTGCTTTGTGATGTGTAAGTTCATCTCACAAAGATGCATTGTTTTCACTGAGCAGTTTGCTACCTCTGTTTTTGTGGAATCTGCAATAGGATATTTGAGATCGCATTGAAGCCTATGGTGAAATAGGAAATATCCTCAGATAAAAACCAAAAAGAAGCTTTCTGAGAAACTGACTTGTGATGTGTGAATTCATCTCACAGAGTTGTGCTGTCCTTTTCATTGAGCAGTTTGCTAATACTGTTTTCTTGGAATCTGCAATGGAATATTTCGGAGCACTTTGGAGCTTATGGTGACAAAGGAAATAACCTGATATAAAAACCAGAAGGAAGAATTTTGAGAAACTGCTTTGTGATGCTTTAATTCCTCTCACAGAGTTACATGTTCCTTTTCATGTTTTAGTTTTGTAGCAGTGTTTTTGGGGAATCAGAGAGGGGTTATTTTGGATCACATTGAAGTCTATGGGGACAAAGGAAATATCCTCAGATAAAATCAAAAACAAGCTTTCGGAGACACTGCTTTGTGATGTGGGAATTCATCACACAGAGTTACACTGTTCTTTTCATTGAGCAGTTTGCTCACCCTGTCTTCTTGGAATCTGCAATGGGATATTTTGGAGCAAATTGAAGCTTATGGTGACAAAGAAAATATCCTTAGACAAAAACTGGAAAGAAGCTTTCTGAGAAACTGGTGTGTGATTTGTGAATTCATTGCACAGAGTTACACGATTCTTTTCATGGTGCAGTTTGGTAGCACTGGTTTTGGTATGTCTTAGAAGGGATATTTTTGATTGCATTGTAGCCTGTTGTGACAAGGTAAATATTCTCAGATAAAAAGTAGAAAGAATCTTTCTGAAAAAGTTCTTTGTGATGTGTGAATTCATCTCACAGAGTTACACCATTCTTTTCATTGAACAGTTTGATAACAATGTTTTCTTGGAATATACATCAGGACATTTGGGAGCACATTGAAGCCTATGGTGACACAGGAAATAACCTCAGATAAAAACCAAAAAGATGCATCCTGTGAAATGCTGTGTGATGTGTGAACTCATCTCACAGGATTACAATGTTCTTTTCATTCAGCAGTTTGTTAACACTGCTTTCTTTGAATCTGCAATTGTATATTTCAAAGTACATTGAAGCTTATGGTACAACGGAAATATCCTCAGATAAAAATGAGAAAGAAGCTGTCTGAGAAAGTTCTTTGTGGTGTGTGAATTCAACTCTCAGAGTTACACCTTTCTTTTCATGGAGGAGTTTTATAACACTGTTCTCCTGGAATCTGTAAAAGGATACTTGGGAGTGCCTTGAGGCCTATAGTGAAAAAGGAAATATCCTGAGATAAAAAATGGAAATAATCTTTCTGAGAAAGTGCTCTGGATGTGTGAATTCATCATACAGTGTTACCCGTTTGTTTAATTGAGTACTTTGATACACTTCGTGAAATCTGCAATAGGATATTTCAGAGTGCATTGAAGCCAACGGTGACAAAATAAATATCCTCAGACAAAAATCAAAAAGAAGCTTACTGTGAAACTGCCTTGAGATGTGTGAACTCATCTTATCAAGTTACACCGTTCTTCTCATTGAGAAGTTTGCTAACACTTTTTTTCATGGAATCTACAATGGGATATTCTGGATCACATTGAGGAATATGGTGAAAAAGGAAATATCCTCAAATAAAAACTTGAAAGAACCTATCTGAGAAACAGCTTTTTGAATTCATCTCACAGAGTTACACCCCTCTTTTCATAGAACAGTTTGGTAGCCCTCTTTTTGGGGAATCTGAGAGGGATATTTTGAATAGCATTGAAGCCTATGGTGACAAAGGAAATATCCTCAGTTAAAAACTAGAAAGAAGCTTTATGAGAAACTGCTTTGTGATGCATGAATTCATCTCACAGATTTACATGATTCTTTTCTTGGAGCAGTTTGCTAACACTGTTTTCATGGAATCTAAATTAGGATATTTGGGAGTGCATTAAAGCTTATATTGAAAAAGGAAATATCCTCAGAAAAAAACCAAAAAGAAGCTTTCTGAGAAACAGCTTTGTGATGTGTGAATTCACCTAACAGATTTACACAATTCTTTTCATGGAGCACTTTGCTAACACTATTTTCGTGGAATCTACAAAGGGATATTCATGAGCACTTTGCAGCCTATGGTGAAAAAGGAAATATCCTCAGACAAAAACTAGAAAGAAGCTATCTAAGAAACTGTTTTATGATTTGTGAATTTATCTCAGAGTTATATGATTCTCTCCATGGAGCAGTTTGGTTACACTGTTTTTGGGGAATCTGAAAAGGGATATTTTGGATCACCTTGAAGCCTATGGTGATGAAGAAATATAAACAGATAGAAATTAGAAAGACTGCATTGAGGCCTCTGGTGAAAAAGGAAATATCTTCAGATAGAAACTAGAAAGAAGCTTTCTGAGAAACTGCTTTGTGATTTGTGAATTCATCTCACAAAGTTACTTGATTCTTTTCATGGAGCTGTTTGGTAGCACTGTTCCTGGAGAATCTGAGAAGGGATATCTTGGATTGCATTGAAGCCTATGTTTACAAAGTAAATATCCTCAGATAAAAACCAGAAGGAAGCTTTCTGAGAAACTTATTTGTGATGTGTCAATTCATCTCAAAAATTTACACCTTTCTTTTTATGGAAGAATTTGCTAACACTATTTTCGTGGAATCCTCAAAGGGATATTTGTGAGTGCATTGAGGCCTAGGGTGAAAAAGGAAATACCCTCAGACATAAAGTAGAAACTATCTGAGAAAGTGCTTTATTTTTTGTGAATTTATCTCAAAGAGTTATACGATTCTTTTCATGGAGCAGTTTGGTTACACTCTTTTTGGAGAATCTGAGAAGGGATATTTTGGATAGCCTTGAAGCCTATGGTGATAAAGAAATATAAACAGATAGAAACTAGAAAGAAGCTTTCTGAGAAACTTCTTTGTGATGTGTATATTCATCTCACAGAGTAACACCTTTCTTTTCATGGAACAGTTTGCTAATGATGTTTGCGTGTTATCTACAAAGTGATAGTTGGGAGCTAGTTGATACATTTGGTGCAAAAGGAAATATCCTCAGATAAAAAATAGAAAGAAGCTTTATGAGAAATTGCTTTGTGATGTATAAATGCATTTCATAGAATTACACCACTAGTTTCATGCATCAGTTTGCTAATACTCTTTTCTTGGAAACTGCAAAAAGATATTTTGGAATGCATTAAAGCCTATGGTGACATACGAAATATCCTCAGACAAAAACCCAAAGGAAACTTCCTGGGAAACTGCTCTGTAATGTGTGCATTGATCTCACAGAGTTACAGCTTTCTTTTCATGCAGCAGTTTGCTAACACTGTATTCGTGGAATCTGCAAAGATATTTGGGAGTGCATTGAGGTTTATAGTGAAAAAGGAAATATCAACAGATAAAAACCAGAAAGAAGGTTTCTGAGAAACTGCTTTATGATGTGTGAATTCACCTTGCAGACTTACACTATTCTTTTCATTGAGCAGTTTGCAAATGCTGTTTTCTTGAACTATGCAATGGGATATTTTGGAGCACTTTGAAGCTTATAATGACAAAGGAAATATTCTCATATAAAACCTAGAAAGAAGCTTTCTGAGAAAGGGCTTTGTGATGTGTTCATTCACCTCAATTCACCTCATAGTGTTACACGATTCTTTTCATGGAACAGTTTGGTAACACTGTTTTTGGGGAATCTGAGGAGGGATATATTTGATCGCATTGAAGCCTATGGTGATAAAGAAAATATCCTCAGACAAAAACTAGAAAGAATCTTTTGGAGAAAGTTCTTTGTAATGTCTGAATTCATCTGACAATTTTTCACCTTTCTCTTCATAGAGCAATTTGCTAACACTGTTTTTGTGGACCTGCAAATGGATATTAGGGAGTGCATGGAGGCCTAAGGTGAAAAAGGAAATATCCTCAGATTAAAAACTAGAAAGAAACTTTCTGAGAAACTGTTTTGTGATGTGTGAATTCATCTTGCAGAGTTTCACCACTATTTTCATTGAGCATATGGATAGCACTGGTTTCGTGGAATCTGCAGTACAATATTTGGGAGCACATTGAAGCCAATGGTGACAAAGGAAATATCCTCAGATAAAAACCAAACAGAAGCTTTCTGTGAAACTGATTTGTGATATGTGAATTCATCTCTCAGAGTCACACTGTCCTTTTCATTGAGAGGTTTGCTAACGCTGTTTTTACAGAATCTACAAAGGGATTTTTGGGAACGAGTTAAGGCCTATGGTGAAAAAGGAAATATCCTCAAATAAAAACTAGAAAGAAGCTTTCTGAGAAACTGCTCTGTGAAGTGTTAAATCATCTCACAGAGTTACAGCACTCATTTCATGGCGCAGTTTGGTAGCACTGTTTTTGGGGAACCTGAGAAGTGACATATTGAATTGCATTGAAGCCTCTGGTAACAAAGGAAATGTCCTCAGATAAAAATTAGAAAGAAGCTTTCTTAGAAACTGCTTTGTGATATGTGGATTCATCTCACAGAGTTACATGATTCTTTTCTTGCAACAGTTTTTGAACACAGTTTGCCTGGAATCTGCATTAGGATATTTGGGTGCGTATTGAAGGCTAAGGTAGCAAAGGAAATATCCTCAGATAAAAACTAGAAAGAAGCATTCTGAGAAAGTTCTTTGTGATGTGTGAATTCATCTCACAGAGTTACGCCTTTCTTTTCATGGAGCAGTTTGCTAACACTGGTTTTGTGGAATCTGCAAAGGGATATTTGGGAGCACATTGGGCCTATAATGAAATAGAAAATATCCTCAGATAAAAACTAGAAAGCAGTTTTCTGACAAATTGCTTTGTCATTGTGAATTGATCTTACAGACAAAACACAGTAGTTTTCATTGAACAATTTGATAACACTGTTTTCAAGGAATCTGCAATAGGATATTTTGGAGCACATTGAAGTCTCTGGTGACAAAGGAAATATCCTCAGATAAAATCCAAAAACAACCTTTCTCTGAAACTGCTTTGTGATGTCTGAATTCATCTCACAATGTTACACCATTCTTTTCATTGAGAAGTTTGCTAACACTTTTTTCATGGAATCTGCAAAGGGATATTCAGGAGTGCATAGATGGATATGGTGAAAGAGGAAATATCCTCAGATAAAAAGTAGTAAAAAGCTTACTGAGAAACAGCTTTGTGATGTGTGAATTCATTTCACAGATTTCCACCATTTTTCTCATGCAGCAGGATGGTAGCACTGTTGTTGGGGAATTTGCAATATGATATTTGGAAGTGCATTGAAGCTTATGGTGACAATGGAAAAATCCTCAGACAAAATCTAAGAAGAAGCTTTCTGAAAAACTCTTTTGTGTTATGTGAATTCTTCTCACAAATTTACACCTTTCTTTTCATGGAGATGTTTGCTAACACTATTTTCGTGGAATCTGCAAAGGGATATACGTGACTCATTGAGGCCTAGGGTGAAATAGGAAATTTCCCCCGACAAAATATAGAAATAAGTTTTCTGAGAAACTGCTTTGTGATTTGTGAATTCATCTCACTGAGTTACACGATAATTTTCATGGAGCTTTAGGTAGCACTGTTTTTTGGGAATCTGAGAAGGGATATTTTGGATAGCATTGAAGCCTATGATGACAAAGAAAATGTCTTCAGATGAAAACTAAAAGGAATTTTTCTGAGAAATTACTTTGTGATGTGTGAATTCATCTCACAGAGGGGCCCCTTTCTTTTCATTGAGCAGCTTGATAACACTGTTTTCATGGTATCTATGAAAGGATATTTGGGAGCGGGTTGAAGCCTATGGTGAAAAAGGAAATATCCTAAGATAAACCTAGAAACAATCTCTCTGAGAAACTTCTTCGTGATGTGTGAATGCATCTCACAGATTTACACCTTTCTTTTCATGGAGCAGTTTGCTAACACTATTTTCATGCAACCTTCAAAAGGATACTAGCGAGCACATTGAGGCCCATGGTGAAAAAGAAAATATCCTCAGATAAAAACTAGAAAGAAGCTTTGTGAGAAACTGCTTTGTGATTAGTGAATTCATCTCACCAAGTTACACGATTCTTTTCATGCTGCAGTTTGGTAGCACTGTTTTTGGGGAATCTGAGAAGGGATATTTTGGATCGCATTGAAGTCTACGGTGAGAAAGGAAATATCATCAGAAAGATACTAGAAAGATACCTTCTGAGAAAGTTCTTTGTGATGTGTGAATTTCTCTCACAGAGTTAACACCTTTCTTAGGGGGAATCTTCAGAGGGAGATTTTGGATAGCATTGAAGACAATGGTGACAAAGGAAATATTCTCAGATAAAACTAGAAAGAAGGCTTCTGAAAAACTACTTTGTGATGTGTGAATTCATTTCACAGAGTTACACTGTTCTTTTGATTGGCCAGTTTGCTAACCCTCTTTTCTTTGAATCTGCAATGGGATATTTTGTAGTGCATTAAAGCTTATGGTGACACAGGAAAATCTTCAGACAAAAACCAAAAAGAACCTTTTTGAGAAACTGCTTTGTGATGTGTGAATTCATCCAACAGATTTACACCTTTCCTTTCGTAGAGCAGCTTGGTAGCACTGCCTTTGGTAAATGTCAGTAGGGATATTTTGGATTGCATTGAAGCCTAGGGTGACAAAGGAATTATCCTCAAATAAAAATTAGAAAGAAGCTCTCTGAGAAACTTCCTTGTGATGCGTGAATTTATTTCACAGAGTTAAACGATTTTTTTCATGGAAGAGTTTGCTAAGACCATTTTCGTGGAATTTGCAAATGGATATTTGGGAGTGCATTGAGGCCTAATGTGAAAAAAAATATCCTCAGATAAAAACTAGAAAGAAGCTTTCTGAGAAACATCTTTGTGATATGTGAATTCATCTCACAGAGTTACACCATTCTTTTCATGGAACAGTTTGGTAGCACTGTTTTTGTGGAGTCTAAGAAGGCATATTTTGGGTTGCATTGAAGCCTTTGGTGACAAAGGAATTATTCTGATAGATAGTAGAAAGAAGCTTTCTGAGAAACTTCTTTGTGATGTGTGAATTCATCTCACAGAGTTACAAGATTCTTTTCTTGTTGCATTTTGCTAACACTGTTTTCGTGGAATGTGCAATAGGATATTTGGGAGTGCATCGAAGAGTATGGTGACAAAGGAAATATCTTCAGACAAAAACCAAAGAGAAACTTTCTGAGAAACTACTTTGTGATGTGTTAATTCGCCTCACAGATTTACACCATTGTTTTCATGGAACTGTTTGCTAACACTGTTTTCATGGAATCTGCAAAGGGATATTCACGAGCACATTGAGGCCAATGATGATAAAGGAAATATCCTCAGGCAAAAACTAAAAGGAAGCTTTCTGTGAAACTGCTTTGTGATATATGTATTCATCTCATAGAGTTACACAATTCTTTTCATGGAGCAGTTTGGTAGCACTGTTTTTGGGGAATCTGAGAAGGGATATTTTGGATCACATTGAAGCCTATGGTGACAAAGAAAATATCGCCAACCAAAAATTGAAAAGAGGTTTTCTGAGAAATTGCTTTGGGATGTATTAATTCATCTCAGAGAGTTACATGATTTTTTTCATGGATCAGTTTTGTAGTACTGTTTTTGGGGAATCTGAGAAGGGTTATTTCCGATTGCAATGAAGCCTAAGATGACAAAGGAAATATCCTCAGATAAAAACTAGAAAGCATTTTTCTGAGATATTTCTTTGTGATATGTGAATTCATCTCACAGAGTTACACCTTTCTTTTCATTGAGCAGTTTACTAAAATGGTTTTCGTGGAATCTGCAACGGAATATTTGTGAGCGTACTGAGGCCTATACTGGAAAAGGAAATATCCTCAGAAAAAAACTAGAAAGGAACATTCTGAGAAACTGCTTTGTGATATGTGAATTCATCTTATGGAATTATATCATTCTTTTCATTGAGCAGTCTGATAACACTGTTTTCAAGATATCTGCAATAAGATATATGTGAGTGCATTGAAGCATATGGGGACAAAGGAACTATCTTCAGATAAAAAACAAAAGGAAGTTTTCTGTGAAACTTATTTGTGATGTGTGAATTCCTCTCACAGTGTTACACCATTCCTTTCATTGAGAAGTTTGCTAACACTTTTTCCCTGGAATCTGCAATGGGATGTTTGGGAGTTCATTGAGGCTTATTGTGAAAGAGGAAATATCCTCAGAGAAAAACTAGAAAGAAGCTTTCTGAGAAACTACCTTGTGATGTGTGAATTCATCTCACAGAATTACACCATCCTTTTTTAGAGCAGTTTGATAACACTGTTTTCATGGAATCTGCAGTATTATATTTGGGAGCACAATGAAGTCCACATTGTCATGGGAAATATCCTCAGATAAAAAACTAAAAGAAGCTTTCTGAGAAACTGCTTTGTGATCTGTGAATTCAGCTCACAGAGTTACAATGTTCTTTTCATTGAGCAGTTTGCTAAAATTGTTTTCTGGGAATCTGCAATGGGATATTTCAGAGCATACTGAAGCTTCTGGAAATATCCTCAAACAAAACCTAGAAAGAAGTTTTCTGAGAAACGTCTTTGTGGTGTGTTAATTCATCTCACAGAGTTACATGATTCTTTTCATGGATCAGTTTCATAGCATTGTTTCTGGGGAATCAGAGAAGGGATATTTTGGATGGCATTGAAGCTTATGGTGACAAAGGAAATATCCACAGATAAAAACTAGAAATAAGCTTTCCGAGAAAGTTCTTTGTCATGTGTGAATTCATCTCAGAGAGTTAAACCTTTCTTTTCATGGAGCAGTTTGCTAACACTGTTTTTGTTGGATTTGCAAAGGGATGTTTGTGAGCTCATTGAAGCCTACAGTGAAAAAGGACATATCCTCAGATAAAAACTAGAAAGAAGCTTTCTGAGAAACTACATTGTGGTGTGTGAATTCACCTCACAGATGTACAACATTCTTTTCTATGAGCAGTATGATAACACAGTTTTCATGGAACTTGCAACACGATATTTTGGAGTGCATTGAAGCCTACACTGGCAAAGGAAATGTACTCAGATAAAAATTAGAAAGACACTTTCTGAGAAACTTCTTTGTGATTTGTGAATTCACCTCACAGAGTTACATGATTCTTTTCATGGATCAGTTTGGTAGCCCTGTTGTTGGGGAATCTGAGAAGGGATATTATGGATCACATTGAAGCCTGTGGTGACAAAGAAAATATCCTCAGATAAAAACTAGAATATAAGCTTCCTAAGAAACCACTTTGTGATGTATTAATTCAACTCACAGAGTTACACAATTCCTTTCATGCGTCAGTTTGGTAGCACTGTTTTTGGGGAATCTGAGAAGGGATAGTTTGGATCGCATTGAAGCCTATGGTGCAAAGTAAATATTCTCAGATAAAAACTAGAAAGAAGCTTTCTGAGAAAGTTCTTTGTGTTGTGTGAGTTCATCCCAATAAGTTATCCCTTTCTTTTCATGGAGCAGTGTGCTAACACTGTTTTCATGGAATCTGCAATGGTGTATTTTGGAGTGCATTGAGGCCTATAGTTAATAAGGAAATATCCTCAGATAAAAACTAGAAAGAAGCGTTCTAAGAAACTGCTTTGTGATGTTTGACTTCATCTTACAGAGTTACAGTGTTCTCTTCATTAAGCAGTTCGATAACACTGTTTTCATGGAATCTGCAATAGGATAGTTGGGGGCACATTGAAGTCTATGATGACAAAGGAAATATACTCAGATAAAAACCAAAGAATCATTCCGAGAAACTGCTTTATGATGTGTGAATTCATCTCAGAGAGTAACACTGTTCTTTTCATTGAGCAGTTTGCTAACACTCTTTTTTTTGGAATCTGCAATGGGATATTTTGAAGAACATTGAAGCTTATAGTGACAAAGGCTCAGACAAAAAATAGAAAGAACCTTTCTGAAAAACTGCTTTGTGATTTGTGAATTCATTTCACAGAGTTACAAGATTCTTTTTATGGAGCAGTTTGGTAGCGCTGTTTTTGGGAAATCTGAGAAGGGAGATTTTAGATCACATTGAAGCCTATGGTGAGAAAGGAAATATAATCAGATATTAATTAGAAAGAAGTTTTATGAGAAAATTATTTGTGATTTGTGAATTTGTCGCACAGAGTTGCACCATACTTTTCATTGAGCAGTTTGATAACACGTTTTTCTTGGAATCTGCAATGAGATATTTTTGAGTGCATTGAAGCTTAGGGTGACAAAGGAAAATACTCAAAAACTAGAAAGAATCTTTTTGCGAAACTGCTTTGTGATTTTTGAATTCACCTCACAGTGTTACATGATTCTTTTCATAGATCAGTTTGGTAATGCCTTTTTTAGTTAATCTGAGAGGGGATATTTGGGATCACATTTAAGCCAATGGTGACAAAGGAAATATCCTCACATAAAAACTTGAAAAAAAAAAGCTTACTGAGAAAGTTCTCTGTGATGTGTGAATTCATACAACAGAGTTACACTGTTCTTTTCATTGAGCAGTTTGGTAACCATGTTTTCATGGAATCTGCAATGGGATATTTTGGAGTGCATTGAAGCTAATGGTGACAAACAAAATATCCTCAGACAAAAACCAGAACAAACTTCCTGAGAAACTGCTTTGTTATTTCAGAATTCATTTCACAGAGTTACACCTTTCTTTTCATGGAGCAGTTTGCTAGCACTTTTTTGGGGGAATCTGACAAGGGATATTTTGGATGGCATTATATCCTACAGTGACAATGGAATCATCCTCAGATAAAAATTAAAAGAAGCATTTTGAGAAACTTCTTCATGATGTGTAAGTTCACCTCACAGAGATACACCATTCTTTCCATGGAGCAGTTTGCTAACACTGTTTTCGTGGAATCTGCAAAGGGTTAATTGAGAGAGCATTGAGGCCTATATTGGAAAAATCAAATATTCTCAGATAAAAACTGAAAAGAATCTTTCTGAGAAACTGCTTTGTGAGGTGTGAATTCACCTCACAGAGTTACACCATTCTTTTCATTGAGCTTTCATACACTTTTCTTTTCATGGAGCACTTTGATAACACTGTTTTTGTGGAACCTGACAAGGGATATTTGGGATCCCATTAAGGCCTATGGTGAAATAAGAAATATCTTCAGATAATAATCAGAAAGAATCTTTCTGAGAAACTGCTTTGTGATGTGTTAATTCAGCTCACAGAGTTACACTGTTCTTTCCATTGAGGAGTTTGCTAACACTGCTTTCTTGAAATCTGCAATGGGATATTTTGGAGCACATTGAAGGAAATATCCTTGGACAAAAACTAGAAAGAAGGTTTCTGAGAAACTGCTTTGTGATTTGAGAATTCACTGCACAGAGTTACACAATTCTTTTCATGGAGCAGTTTGGTAGCACTGTTTTTGGGGAATCGGAGGAGGTATATTTTGGATTACATTGAAGCCTATGGTGACAAAGGAAACATCCTCAGACAAAAACTAGAAAGAAGCATCCCGAGAAACTGATTTGTGATGTGTTAATTCAATTCACAGAGTTACAAGTTACTTTTCATGGAACAGTTTGGTAGTACTGTTTATGGGGAATCTCAGAATGGATATTTGGGATCGCATTGAAACCTATGGTGAAAAAGGAAACATCCTCAGTTAAAAACAAGAAAGAAATTTTCTGAGAAAGTTCTTTGTGAAGTGTTAATACCTCTTCACAGAATTACACCTGCCTTTTTGTGGAGAAGTTTGCTAACACTGCTTTCATGGAATCTGCAAAGGGGTATTTGGGAGCACATTGAGGCCTATGGGGAAAAAGGAAATATCATCAGATAAAAACCAGAAAGAAGCTTTCTGAGAAACTACTTTGTGATGTGTGAATTCATCTCACAGAGTTACACTGTTCTTTTCATGGAGCAGTTTGCTAACGTTGTTTTCTTGCAAACTGCAATGGGATACTTCGAGCACCTTGAAGCTCATGGTGACAAAGGAAATGACCTCAGATAAAAAGTAGAAAGAAGCTTTCTGAGAAACCACTTTGTGATGTGTGAACTCATCTCACAGAGTTACACTGTTCTTTTCATTGAGCAGTTACCTAACACTGTTTTCATGGAATGTGCAATAAGATATTTGAAAGTGCATTGAAGCCTAAGGAGACAAAGGAAATATCCTCAGAAAATAACCTAGAAATAACCATTCTGAGAAACTGCTGATTTATGAATTAATCTCACAGAGTTACACCTTACTTTTCCTGGAACAGATTTTTAGTACTTTTTTGGGGGAATCTGAGAAGGGATATTTTGGATGGCATTGAAGCCTATGGTGACAAAGGAAACACCACAGATAAAAACTATAAAGAATCTTTCTGAGAAAGGTCTTTGTGATACATGAATTCATCTCACAGAGTTACACCTTTCATTCCATGGAGTTATTTGCTAACACTTTTTTTGTGGAATCTGCCAAGCGATATTTGGGAGCACATTGAGGCCTATAGTGAAAGAAGAAATATGCTCAGATAAAAACTAGAAAGAAGCTTTCTGAGAAACTGCTTTGTGATGTGTGAATTCATGTCACAGAGGCACACGATTCTTTTCATGGATCTCTTTGGTAGCCCTGTTTTTGGGCAATCTGAGAAGGGATATTTGGGATCACATTGAAGCCTATGGTGACAAAGGAAATATCCTCAGATAAAAACGAAAAAGAATCTTTCTGAGAAAGTTCTTTATGATGTGTGCACTCATGTCACAGAGTTACACCATTCTTTTCATTGAGCAGCTTGGAAAACTGTTTTTCTGGTGTCTGCAAAGGGATATTTTGGAGTGCATTGAGGCCTATGGTGAAAAAGGAAATATCCTCAGATAAAAACCAGAAAGAAGCTGTCTGAGAAACTGTTTTCTAATGTGTGAATTCTTCTCACAGAGCTGCTCTGTTCTTTTCATTGAGCCATTTGCTCACTCTGATTTTTTGGAATCTGCAATGGGATATTTCAGAGCGGATTGAAACTTATGGTAACAAGGGAAATACCCTCATATAAAAACTAGAAAGAAGCTTTCTGAGAAACTGCTTTGTGATGTGTGAATTCATCTTGCAGAACTACACTGCTATTTTTCATTGAGCAGTTTGATAACACTGTTTTCAATGAATCTGCAACGTGATATTTCTGAGCGCATTGAAGCTTATGATGATAAAGGAAATTTCCTCAGACAATAAGTTAAAAAACGTTCTTAGAAATTGCTTTGTGATTTGTGAATTCATCCCACAGAGTTACACGACTCTATTCGTGGAGCAGTTTGGTAGCACTGTTTCAGGGAAACGTGAGAAGGGATAATTTGAATCACATTGGAGCCTATGATGACAAAGTATATATCTTCAGATACAAACTAGAAAGAAGCGTTCCGAGAAACTTCTTTGTGATACGGGAATTAATCTTATAGAGGTACACGTTTCTTTTAATGGAGCAGTTTGGTAAAACTGTTTTTGTGGAAACAGCAAAGGGATATTCCCAAGTGCAGTGAGGCCTATGGTGAAAAAAGGAATATCCTCAAAGAAAAAGTAGAAAGAAGCTTTCTGAGAAACTGCTTTGTGATCTATGAATTCATCTCACAGAGTTACACTGTTCTTTTTATTGAGCAGTAGGTTAACACTGTTTTCATGGAATCTACAAAGGGATAGTTTGAATCACATTGAAGCCTAAGTTGACTTAGTAAATATCCTCAGATAAAAAGTAGAAAGAAGGGGGCGGAGCAAGATGGCTGAATAAGAATAGCTCCAGTCTCCAGCTCCCAGTGCGAGCGACACAGAAGACAGGTGATTTCTGCATTTTAAACTGAGGTACTGGGTTCATCTCACTAAGAAGTGCCAGACAATCAGTGCTGGTCAGGTGCTGAAGCCCGACCAGTGAGAGCTGAAGCAGGGTGAGGCATCGCCTCACCTGGGAAGTGCAAGGGGGAAGGGAATCCCTTTTCCTAGCCAGAGGAACTGAGACACACAACACCTGGAAAATCAGGTAGCTCCTACTCCAATACTACCCTTTACCAAGGTCTTAGCAAACGGGCACACCAGGAGATTATATCCCACACCTGGCTGGGAGGGTCCCATGTGCACAGAGCCTCCCTCATTGCTAGCACAGCAGTCTGCAATCTAATGGCAAGGCAGCAGCGAGGCTGTGGGATTGCCTTCCGCCATTGCTGAGGCTTAAGTAGGTAAACAAAGCCCCTGGGAAGGTCGAACTGGGTGGAACTCACAGGAACTCAAGGAGGCCTGCCTGTCTCGGTAGACTCCACCTCTGGGGACAGGGCACTGCTAAACAACGACAACAACAACAACAAAAGCAGCAGAAACCTCTGCACATGCAAATGACTCTGTCTGACAGCTTTGAAGAGAGCAGTGGATCTCCCAACATGAAGGTTGAGATCTGAGAACGGACAGACTGCCTGCTCAAGTGGGTCCCTGACCCCTAAGGAGCCTAACTGGGAGACATCCCCCACTGGGGGCACACTAACACCCCACACCTCACACAGTGGGGTACACTCCTGAGAGGAAGTTTCCAAAGCAAGAATCAGACAGGTGCACTCGCTGTTCAGCAATATTCTATCTTCTGTAGCCTCTGCTGCTGATACCCAGGAAGACAGGGTCTGGACTATACTTCAAACAATCTCCAACAGACCTACAGCTGACGGCCCTGACTGTTAGAAGGAAAACTAACAAACAGGAAGGACACCCACACCAAAACCCCATCAGTACGTCACCATCATCAAAGACCAGAGGCAGATAAAACCAGAAAGAAGGGGAAAAAGAAGGGCAAAAAAACTGGAAATTCAAAAAATAAGAGCGCATCTCCCCCTGCAAAGGAACACAACTCATCTCCAGCAATGGATCAAATCTGGACAGAGAATGACTTTGACGAGATGAGAGAAGAAGACTCTAGTCCTCAAACTTCACAGAGCTGGAGAAGGAATTACGTACCCAGCGAGAAGAAACTAAAAATCTTGAAAAAAGAGTGGAAGAATTGATAACTAGAATAATTAATGCAGAGAAGGCCATAAACGAACTGATAGAGATGAAAACCATGACACGAGAAATACGTGACAAATGCAAAAGTTTCAGTTACCGACTCCATCAACTGGAAGAAAGAGTATAAGAACTTGATTACCAAATGAATGAAATGAAGCAAGAAGAGAAATCTAAAGAAAAAAGAAGAAAAAGAAATGAACAAAGCCTGCAAGAAATATGGGATTATGTAAAATGACCAAATCTACGTCTGATTGGGGTGCCTGAAAGTGAGGGGGAAAATGGAACCAACTTGGAAAACATTCTTCAGGATATCATCCAGGAGAACTTCCCCAACCTAGTAGGGCAGGCCAACATTCAAATTCAGGAAATACAGAGAATGCCACAAAGATACTCCTCCAGAAGACCAACTCCAAGACACATAATTGCCAGATTCACCAAAGTTGAAATGAAGGAAAAAATCTTAAGGGCAGCCAGTGAGAAAGGTCGGGTTACCCACAAAGGGAAGCCCATCAGACTAACAGCAGATCTCTCAGCAGAAAATCTACAAGCCAGAAGAGAGTGGGGGCCAATATTCAACATTCTCAAATAAAAGAATTTTCAACCCAGAATTTCATATCCAGCCAAACTAAGTTTCATCAGTGAAGGAGAAATAAAATCCTTTACAGATAAGCAAATGCTTGGAGATTTTGTCACCACCAGGCCTGCCTTACAAGAGACCCTGAAGGAAGCTCTAAACATGGAAAGGAACAACTGGTACCAGCCATTGCAAAAACATGCCAAAATGTAAAGACCATCAAGGCTAGGAAGAAACTGCATCAACTAACGAGCAAAATAACCAGTTAATATCATAATGGCAGGATCAAGTTCACACATAACAATATTAACCTTAAATGTAAATGGACTAAATGCTCCAATTACAAGACACAGACTGGCAAACTGGATAAAGAGTCAAGAGCCATCAGTTTGCTGTATTCAGGAGATTCATCTCACATGCAGACCCGCACGTAGGCTCAAAATAAAGGGATGGAGGAAGATCTACCAAGCAAATGGAGAACAAAAAAAAGCAGGGGTTGCAATACTAGTCTCTGATGAAACAGACTTTAAACCATCAAAGATCAAAAGACACAAAGAAGGCCATTGCATAATGGTAAAGAGATCAATTCAACAGGAAGAACTAGCTACTCTAAATATATATGCACCCAATTCAGTAGCACCCAGATTCATAAAGCAAGTCCTTAGAGACTTACAAAAGACTTAGACTCCCATACAATAATAATGGGAGACTTCAACACTCCACTGTCAAGATTAGACAGATCAACGAGACAAAAAGTTAACAAGGATATCCAGGAATTGAACTCATCTCTGCGGCAAGAAGACATGATAGACATCTACAGAACTCTCCACCCCAAATCAACAGAATATACATTCTTCTCAGCACCACATCACACTTATTCCAAAATTGACAACATAATTGCAAATAAAGCACTCCTCTCCGTATACACAAGAACAGAAATTATAACAAACTGTCTCTCAGACCACAGTGCAATCAAACTAGAACTCAGGACTAAGAAACTCAATCAAAACCACTCAACTTCATGGAAACTGAATAACGTGCTCCTGAATGACTGCTGGGTACATCACGAAATGAAGGCAGAAATAACGGTGTTCTTTGAAACCAATGAGAACAAAGATATAACATACCAGAATCTCTGGGACACATAAAAGCAGTGTGTAGAGGGAAATTGATAGCACTAAATGCCCACAAGAGAAAGCTGGAAAGATCTAAAATTGACACTCTAACATCACAATTTAAAGAATTAGAGAAGCAAGAGCAAACACATTCAAAAGCTAGCAGAAGGCAAGAAATAACTAAGATCAGAGCAGAACTGAAGGAGACACAAAAAACCCTCCAAAAAATCAATGAATCCAGGAGTTGGCTTTTTGAAAAGATCAACAAAATTGATAGACCACTAGCAAGACTAATAAAGAAGAAAAGAGAGAAGAATCAAATAGATGTAATAAAAAATGATAAAGGGGTTATCACCACTGACCTTACAGAAATACAAATTGCCATCAGATAATACTATAATCATCTCTATGCAAATAAACTAGAAAACCTAGAAGAAAGGGATAATTCCCTGGACACTTACACTCTCCCAAGACTATACTAGGAAGAAACTGAATCCCTGAATAAACAAATAGCAGACTCTGAAATTGAGGGAATAATTAATAGCCTACCAACCAAAAAAAGTCCAGGACCAGATGGATTCACAGCTGAATTCTACCAGAGGCACAAGGAGGAGCTGGTAACATTCCTTCTGAAACTATTCCAATCAATAGAAGAAGAGAGAATCATCCCTAACTCGTTTTATGAGGCCAACATCATGCTGATAACAAAGCCTGGCAAAGGCACAACAGAAAAAGAGAATTTTAGACCAATATCACTGACGAACATCGATGCAAAAATCCTCAATAAAATACTGGCAAACCGGATCCAGCAGCACATCAAAAAGCTTATCCACCATGATCAAGAGGGCTTTATCCCTGGGATGCATGGCTGGGTCAACATATGGAAATCAATAAACATAATACAGCATATAAACAGAACCAAAGACAAAAAACACATGATTATCTCAATAGATGCAGAAAAGGCTTTTGACAAAATTCAACAGCCCTTCATGCTAAAAAGGCTCAATAAATTCGGTATTGATGGAACGTATCTCAAAATAATAAGAGCTATTTATGACAAACCCACAACCAATATCATACTGAATTGGTAAAAACTGGAAAAATTCCCTTTGAAAACTGACACAAGACAGGGATGCCCTCTCTCACCACTCCTATTCAACATAGTGTTGGAAGTTCTGGCTAGGGCAATCAGGCAAGAGAAAGAAATAAAGGGTGTTCAGTTAGGAAAAGAAGAAGTCAAATTGTCCCTGTTTGCAGATGACATGATAGTATGTTTAGAAAACCCCATTGTCTCAGCCCAAAATCTCCTTAAGCTGATAAGCAACTTCAGGAAAGTCTCAGGATACAAAATTAATGTGCAAAAATCACAAGCATTCTTTTACACCAGTAACAGACAAACTGAGAGCCAAATCAAGAATGAACTTCCATTCACAATTTCTTCAAAGAGAATAAAATACCTAGGAATCCAACTTACAAGGGATGCAAAGGACCTCTTCAAGGAGAACTACAAACCACTGCTCAGTGAAATAAAAGAGGACACAAACAAATGGAAGAACATTCCATGCTCACAGATAGCAAGAAACAACATCGTGAAAATGGACATACTGCCCCAGGTAATTTATAGATTCAATGCCATCCTCATCAAACTACCAATGAATTTCATCACAGAATTGGAAAAATCTGCTTTAAAGTTCATATGGAACGAAAAAAGACCCTGCATTGCCAAGACAATCCTAAGTCAAAAGAACAAAGCTGGAGGCATCACGCTACCTGACTTCAAACTATACTACAAGGCTACAGTAACCAAAACAACATGGTACTGGTACCATAACAGACATATAGACCAATGGAACAGAACAGAGTCCTCAGAAATAATACCACACATCTACACCCATCTGATCTTTGACAAACTTGAGAAAAACAAGAAATGGGGAAAGGATTCCCTCTTTAATAAATAGTGCCGGGAAAATTGGCTAGCCATAAGTAGAAAGCTTTAAACTGGATCATTTCCTTACTCCTTATACGAAAATTAATTCAAGTTGGATTAGAGACTCAAATGTTTGACCTAATACCGTAAGAGCCCTAGAAGACAACCTAGGTAATACCATTCAGGACGTAGGCATGGGCAACGACTTCATGTCTAAAACACCAAAAGCAACGGCAACAAAAGCCAAAATTGACAAATGGGATGTAATTAAACTAAAGAGCTTCTGCACAGCAAAAGAAACTACCGTCAGCGTGAACAGGCAACCTATAGAATGGGAGAAAATTTTTGCAATCTACTCATCTGACAAAGGCTAATATCCAGAACCTACAAAGAACTCAAACAAATTTACAAGAAAAAAACAAACAATCCCATCAAAAAGTGGGCAAAGGATATGAACTGACATTTCTCAAAAGAAGACATGCATATAGCCTACAGACACATGAAAAAATGCTCGTCAGCACTGGCCATCAGGGAAATGCAAATCAAAACCACAATGAGATACCATCTTGCACCAGGTAGAATGACAATCATTAAAAAATCAGGAAACAACATGTGCTTGAGAGGATGTGGAGAAATAGGGACACTTTTACACTGTTGGTGGGATTGTAAACTAGATCAACCATTACGGAAAACCATATGGCGATTCCTCAAGGATCTAGAACTAGAAGTACCATATGACCCAGCCATCGCATTGCTGGGTATGTATACAAAGGATTATAAATCATGCTGTTACGAAGACACATGCACACGTATGTTCATTGTGGCACTATTCACAAAAGCAAAGACTTGGAATCAACCCAAATGTCCATCAGTGACAGACTGGATTAAGAAAATGAGACACATATACACCATGGAATACTATGCAGCCATAAAAAAGGATGCGTTTGTGTCCTTTGTAGGAACATGGATGCAGCTGGAAACCATCATTCTCAGCAAACTATTGCAAGAACAGAAAACCAAACACCGCATGTTCTCACTCATAGGTGAGAACTGAACAATGGGATCACTTCGACTCGCGAAGGGGAACATCACACACTGGGGCCTATCATGGAGAGGGGGCAGGGGGAAGGGATTTCACTAGGAGTTATACCTGATGTAAATGACGAGTTGATGGGTGCATCACACCAACATGACGGAAGTATACATATGTAACAAACCTGCACGTTATGCACATGTACCCTAGAACTTAAAGTATAATAATAATAATAAAACACGTGAAGGATCTGAGAAAAGAAACATGTAGCAGACAAATGAAAGCCTCTCCCTCACAGGAGAATAGATTTTGTTTTACTTCCCCAAGCTTAACATCCAGGCATTTAAGAAGACCTGTCCCCAAATGGCCATTTCTTTCTTTATGACAAAAGAATCCTAAATATTTCTTGATTGTGGGGAAGGAAAAAAAAACTCTCCAAATAAAAAACAGTTGTAGACATTTTATAATTCTTTTAGAAAAAAATAACTGAAGACACATAGTCTAATTCGCTGCAGCTGAAATTTCATTTACTAACGAACCACACTAATGAGCTGCTACCCAGGGACTTCTAATTAGATTCACTGTATTTCTGTCACTGACATTAATTTATTTACTTCAACTTTTGGAAAAAGTTTAATATTTTCTGGATTTTTAAACAGGAAAACTTTAAAGATTTCAACAGTTTTTAACCAATTCTAATTTCTATCACTGCTGCAGTTTTATGGCATAACATAGTATTGAATTGGAAAAACACAATGTTGGCATTCATATACACATCAATACTCATTTTATCAAGATGACTGGTAGGTCCATATTTGAAACTATTGTTAATTATACTCTTTTGTTTTTTATGTGTACTCTGGGCCAACATGCCATATTCTCCAAATAAACTTACATTTAAAACTTTTTCCAAAAAAAAAAGGAGAAAGAAGCTTTCTGAGAAACTCCTTTGTGATGTGTGAACTCATCTAACAGAGCTACATGATTGGTTTATTGGAACAGTTTGCTAACACTGTATCTGTGGAATCTGTAATAGGATAATTGGGAGCACATTGAAGTCTACGGTGATAAAGGAAACATCCTCAGACATAAACCAAAAAGAAGTTTCTGAGAAACTGCTTTGTGATGTGTGAATTCATCTCACAAATTTTTAACTTTCCTTTCATGGAGTCATTTGCTAACACTATTTTTGTGGAATCTGCAAAGTGATATTCGAGAGCACATTGAGGCCTCTGCTGAAAAAGTATATATCCTCAGAAAAAAACTAGAAAGAAACGTTCTGAGAAACTGCTTTGTGAGGTGTGATTTCATCTCATAGAGTTAACACTGTTCTCCTCATTGAGCAGTTTTCTAACATTGTTTTCTTGGAATCTGCAATGTGACATTTTGGAGTGCATTGAAGCTGATGGTGACAAAGGATATATCCTCAGAGAAAAACTAGAAAGAAGGTTTCTGAGAAACTGCTTTCTGATTAGTGAATTCATCTCACAGAGTTACAGCTTTTTTTTTCTTGGATCAGTTTGGTAGAACTCTTTTTGAGGAATCCAAGAAGTCACATTTTGTATCATATGTGACAAAGGAAATGTCCTTTGGTGACAAAGGAAATGTCCTCAGATAAAAACTAGAAAGCAGCTTTCTGAGAAAGTTATTGGTGATGTGTGAGTTTGTCTCACAGAGCTACACCTTTCTTTTCATGAAGCAGTTGTCTAACACTATTTTCATGGAATATGAAAGGGATATTTGGGAGCACATTGAGGTCTATTGTGATAAAGAAAATATCCTCAGATAAAAATAGAAAAAAGTGTTATGAGAAACTGCTTTGTGATGTGTGAATTCATCTCACAGAGTTACACCATTCTTTTAATTGTGTAATTTGATTACACTGTTTTCATGGAATCTGCAACAGGGTATTTTGGAGCGCATTGAAGCTTATGGTGACAAAGGAAATATCCTCAGATAAAAATCTGTAAGAAGGTTTCTGTGAAACTGCTTTGTGATGTGTGAATTCATCTCACGAATACACACTGTTCTTTTCATTGAGAAGTTTTCTAACCCCTTTGTTGTGGAATCTGCAATGGGATATTCCAGAGTGCCTTGAGGAATGTGGTGAAAAAGAAAATATCCTCAGATAAAAACTAGAAAGAAACTTTCTGAGAAACAGCTTTCTGATATGGGAATTCATCTCACAGAGTTACACCATACTTTTCATGGGGTTTAGTAGCTCTTTTTGGGGGGAATCTGAGAAGGGATATTTTGGATCGCCTTGAAGCCTATGGTGAAAATAGAAATATCCCCAGATGAATATCATAAAGAAGCTTTCTGAGAGTCTTCTTCATGATGTGGGAATTCGTCTCACAGTGTTACCCCTTTCTTTCATGGAGGAGTTTGCTGACACTGTTTTTGTGGAATCTGCAAAGGGATAATTTGGAGCTTATTGAGGCCTATGGTAAAAAGGGAAATATCCTCAGATAAATACTAGAAAGAAGCTTTCTGAGAAACTGCTTTGTGATGTGTGAAATCATTTTAGAGTTACACTGTTCTTTTCATTTAGCAGTCTGCTTACACTGTTTTCTCAGAATCTGCAATGGGATATTTCAGAGTGCATTGAAGATTCTGGTGACAAAGAAAATACCCTCAGACAAAAACTAGAAGGAGGCTTTCTGAGAAACTGCTTTGTGATTTCTGAATTCATATTACAGAGTTACACGATTCCTCTCATGGAGGAGTTTGGTAGCACTCTTTTTGGGGAATCTGCAATTGGATATTTTGTATCACATTGAAGCCTATGGTGACAAATGAATTATCCTGAGATAAAAATTATAAAGAAGTTTTCTGATAAACTTCTTCATGATGTGTGAATTTATCTCAAAGAGATACACCTTTCTTTTCATGGAGCAGTTTGCAAACACTGTTTTTGTGGAATCTGCAAAGGAATATTTGGGAGCGAATTCAGGCTTATGGTGAAAAAGGAAATATCTCCATATAAAAACTAGAAAAAAGCCCTCTGAGAAACTGCTTTATGATGTGATAATTTATCTCACAGAGTTACAGAATTCCTTTCATGGATCAGTTTGGTAGCATTTTTATTGGGGAATCTGAGAAGGGATATTTTGCATTGCCGTGAATCCTATGGTGACTAAGGAAATATACTCAGATAAAAACTAGGCAGAAGCTATCTGAGAAAGTTCTTAGGGATGTGTGAATTCATCTCACAGGGATACACCTTTCTTTTCATGGAGAAGTTTGCAAACACCGTTTTTGTGGAATCTGCAAGGGGATATTTGAGAGTGCATTCAGGCCTATGATGAAAAAGGAAATATCCTCAGATAAAAACTAGAAATAAGCTTTCTGGGAAACAGCTTTGTGATGTGAGAAACCATCTCACACAGTGTTACACTGTTCTCTTCATTTAGCAGTCTGCTAACTCTGTTGTCTTGAAATCTGCAATGGAGTATTTCTGAGCGCATTGAAGCTTGTGGTGACAAAGGAAATATTGTCACATAAAAATTAGAAAGAAGCTTTCTGAGAAACCACTTTGTGATATGTGAATTTATCTCACAGAGCTACAGTGTTCTTTTCATTGAGTAGGTTGATAACACGGTTTTCGTGGAATCTGCGATAGGATATTTGGGAGCATATGGAAGCCTATGATGACAAAGGAAATATCCTCAGATAAATAACAAAAAGAAGCTTTCTGAGAAACTGCTTTGTGATCTATGAATTCATTTCTCAGAATTGCACTGTTCTTTTCATTGAGAAGTATGCTAACACTGTTTTCTTGGAATCTGCAATGTGACATTATTGATTGCATTGAAGTGTATAGTGACAAAGGGATTATCCTCCAATAAAAACTAGAAAGAAGATATCTGAGAAACCCCTTTGAGATGGGTTAATTCATCTCACAGCATTGCATGATTCTTTTCATGAATCAGTCTGTTAGCACTGTTTTTGGAGAATTTAAGAAAGGATATATTTTATCACATTGAAGCCTATGGTGACAAAGGAAATATCCTCAGAAAAAACGAGAAAGAAGCTTTTTGAGAAAGTTCTTTGTGATGTGTGAATTCATCTCACCGTGTTACACCTTTCTTTTCATGGGGCAGTTTGCTAACACTGTTTTTGTGGAATGTGCAAAGGGATATTTTGGAATGCATTGAAACTTATTTTGACAAAGGAAATACCTCAGACAAAAACTGGAAAGAAGCTTTCTGAGAAACTGCTTTGTTATGTGGCAATTCATCTCACAGAGTTACATGATTCTTTACAAGAAGCAGTTTGGTAGCACTGTTTTTGGGGAATCTGAGAAGGGATATTTTGGATCACATTGAAGCTTGCGGTGATGAAGGAAATATACTCTGATAAAAATTATAAGAAAGTTTTCTGAGAAGCTACTATGTGATGTGGGAATTCACCTCACAGTATTGCACTTTTCTTTTCGTGGAGCAGATTGCTAACACTGTTTTTGTGGAATCTGCAAAGGGATATTTGGGAGCACATTGATGTGTATGGTGGATAAGGAAATATACTTAGAGAAATACTGGAAAGAACCTTCCTGAGAAACTGCTTTGTAATATATGAATTCATCTCACAGAGTTACAATATTCTTTTCATTTAGCAGTTGGCTAACACTGTTTTCTTAGAATCTGTAATGGGATATTTTGCAGCGCATTGAAGCTTATGGTGACTAAGGAAATATCTTCATCTAAAAACTAGAAAGAAGCTTTCAGAGAAACCGTTTTATGATGTGTTAATTCATCTCACAGAGTTACATGATACTTTTAATGGATCAGTTTGGTAGCACTGTTTTTGGGGAAACTGAGAAGGTATATTTTGGATAAAATTAAGCCTGTGGTAACAAGGGAAGTATACTCAGATAAAACCAGAAAGAAACTTTCTGATAAAGTTGTTTGTGATGTGTGAATTCATCTCTCAGAGTTACACCATTCTTTTCATGGAACAGTTTGCTAACACTGGTTTCCTGGAATCTGCAAAAGGATATTTGGGAGCTCATTGAGGCCTATGGTGAAAAAGAAATATCCTCAGATAAAAACTAGAAAGAAGCTTTGTGGGAAACTTCTTTGTGGTTTATTAATTCATCTCAGAGTGTTACATGATTCTTTTCATGGAAGATTTTACTATCACTGTTTTCATGGAATCCACAAAGGGATATTTGGGAGCGCATTGAGACTTATGGTGAAAAAGTAATTATCCTCAGATAAACACTAGAAAGAAGCTTTCTGACAAAGTTCTTTGTGATATGTGAATTCATCTCACATAGTTACACCTTACTTTTCATGGATAAATATGCTAACACTGTTTCCCTGGAATCTGCAAAGGCATATTTTGGAGTGCATTGAGGCCTAGAGTAAAAAAGGAAATATCCTCATAGAAAAACTAGAAAGAAGCTTTCTGAGAATCTACTTTGTCATGTTTGAGTTGAATGCACAGAGTTACTCTGTTCTTTTTATGGAGAAGTACGCTAACACTGTTTTCTTGGAATCTGCAATGGGATATTTCAGAGCGCATTGTGCCTTATGGTGCAAAGGAAATATCTTCATAAAAAAACTAGAAAGAAGCATTCTGAAAAACCGCTTTGTGATGTGCTACTTCATCTGACCAAGTTCACGATTCTGTTCCTGGAGCAGTTTGGTAGCACTGTTTTTGGGGAATCTGAGAAGGGATATTTTGATTGCTTTGAAGTCTATGGTGACTAAGGAAATATCCTCAGATAAAAACTAGAAAGAAGCTTTCTGAGAAACTTGTTTCTGATGTATGAATTCACCTCACAGAGATACAGTTTTGTTTTCATGGAGTAGTTTTCCAGCATAGCTTTGGGGAATTTGAGAAGGGATATTTTGAATTGCATTGAAGCGTAGGTGGGAAAGGAAATATATCCTCAGATAAAAACTAGAAAGAAGCTGTCTGAGAAAGTTCTTTGTGATATGTGAATTCATCTCACACAGTTACACTTGTCTTTTCAGGGAGCAGGTTGCTAGCACTGTTTTCATGGATTCTGTGAAGGTATATTTGGGAGCGCATTGAGGCGTATACTGAAAAGTTAAATATCCACATATAAAAACGAGAAAGAAGTTTTCTGAGCAACTGCTTTGTGATGTGTAAATTCATTTCACAGAGTAACACTGTTCTTTTCATTGAGGAGTTTGATAACACAGTTTTCGTGGAATCTGCCATATTATATTTGGGATCACATTGAACCCAATGGTGACAAATAAATAGCCTCAGATAAAAAATAGAAAGAAGCTATCTGAGAAATTTATTTGTGATGGGTTAATTCATCACACAGAGTTACACATTTGTTTTTTTTTTTGGGCAGTTTGGTAGCACTGTTTTTATGGAATCTGCAAAGGGATATTCGGGAGCTCCTAGAGGCCTACAGTGAAAAAGGAAATAACGTCAGATAAAAACGGGAGAGAAGGTTTTTGAGAAGTGGTTTTGTGATGTGTGTATTCATCCCATAGAGTTTAACCTTTTTATTCATTGAGCAGTTCAGCAACACTGTTCTTGTGGTATATGAGAGGAGATATTTGAGAGCACATTGTAGCCAGTGTTGAAAAAGGAAATATCCTCAGATAGAAACTAGAAAGAAGCTTTCTGAGAAACTGCTTTGTGATGGGTGAATTCCTTTCACAGAGTTACACCTTCCTTTTCATTGAGCAGTTTGTTAACACTGTTTTTGTGGAATCTGCAAAGGGATATTTGGTAGCGCATAGAGTCTGATGGCAAAATAGGAAATATCTTCAGATACAAACTTGAGGGAAGCTTTCTGAGAAACTCCTTTGTGAAGTGTGCATTCGTCTCATAGAGTTAAACATTTCTGTTGAGGGAGCACTTTGGCCTCACTGTTTTTGTCGTATCTGAGAAGGGATACTTGGGACCACATTGAAGCCTATGGTGGAAAAGGAAATATTCTCATATAAAAACTAGAAATAAGCCTTCTGTGAAACCACTATGTGATGTATTAATTCATCTCACAGAGTTACATGATTCTTTCTATGGAGCAGTTTGGTAGCATTGTTTTTCGGGAATCTGAGAAGGAATATTTTCGATTGCATTGAGTCCTATGGTGACAAAGTAAATATCCTCAGATAAACACCAGAAAGAAGCTGTCTGAGAAGCCTCTTCGTAATGTATGTATTCATATCACGGAGTAACACCTTTCTTTTCATCGAGCAGTTTGCTAGCACTGTTTTCATGGAATCTGCAAAGGGATATTTTTGAGCACTTTGAGGCCTATAGTGAAAAAGGAAATATCCTCAGATAAAATCTAGAAAGAAACTTTTGAGAAACTGCTATGTGATGTGTTAATTCATCTCACAGAGTTACACTGTTATTTTCATTGAGCAGTTTGATAACACTGTTTTCTTGAAATATGCAGTAGTATATATGTGCGAGCACATTGAAGTATATTTGGATAAGGGAAATATCCTCAGATGAAAACCAAAAAGAAACTTTCTGTGGAACTGCTTTGTGATGTGTCAATTCACCTTACAGAATCACACCGTTCATTTCATTGAGAAGTTTGCTAACAGTTTTTTCCTGGAACCTGCAATGGGATATTCTGGAGCTCATTGAGGAATATGGTGGAAAAGGAAATATCCCTATTTCTGAGAAACTTCTTTGTGATGTGTGAATTCATTGCACAGATTTACACATTTCTTTTCATGAAGCACTTTGCTAACGTTGTTTTTGTGGAATCTGCAAAAGGATATTCACGAGTGCATTAAGGCCTATGGTAGAAAAAGAATTGTCCTCATACAAAAACTGGAAAGAAACATTCTGACAAACTGCTTTGTGATGGGTGACTTCATCTCACAGAGTTACACCTTTCTTTTCATTGAGCAGTTTGATAGCACTGCTTTTGGGGATCTGCAAAGGGATTTCTGGGAGCCTATAGAGGCTTATGGTGATAAAAGATATATCTTCAGTTAAAAACTGGAAAGAACGATTTTGAGAAGTTGTTTTGTGATGTGTGTGTTCACCTCATAGAAATAAACCATTTTGTTGATTGAGCAGTATGGTCTCACTGTTTTTGTGGTGCTTGCAAAGGGATATTTGGGAGCTCCTTGAGGCTCATGGTGGAAAAACAAATATGCAAAGATAAAAACTAGAAAGGAGCTTTCTGAGAAATTTCTTTGTGATGGGTGATTTCATCTCCCAGAGGTAAGCTATTCTTTTCATTGAGCAGTTTGGTAATCATGTTTTTGTGGAATCTACAAAGGGATATTCGGAGCGCAGAGAAGCCTGTGGTGAAAAAGGAAATAATCTCCGATAAAAACTAGAAAGAAACTTTCTGAGAGACTGTTTTGTGATGGTTGAATTCATCTCAGATACTTAAATCTTTCTTTTCATTGAGCAGTTTGGTAACACTCTTATTGTGGAATATGCAAAGGGATATTTGGGAGCGGATACAGGCCAAGTTTGAAACAAGTAATATCTTCAGGTAAAAACTGGAAAGAAAGTTTCTTATAACTCCTTTGTGAAGTATCCATTCATCTCACAGAGGTAAAGCTTTATGTTGAGAGGGCAGTGTGGCATCATTGTTTTTGTGGCGTCTGAGAAGCGATATTTGAGAGCGTGTGGAAGTCGATAATGTAAAAGGAAATATCCTGAGATAAAAACTAGAAAGAAGCTTTCTGAGAAATTTCTTTGTGATATGTGAATTCATCACATAGAATAAACCTTTGTTTTCTTTGAGCAGTTTGGTATTACTGCTTTTAAGGAATCTGCAAAGGGTTATTTGGGAGCCCATAGAGGCCTAAGGTGCAAAAAGAAATTTCTCTAGGTAAAAACTGGAGAGAAGCTTTCAGAGATACTCCTCTGTGGTGTATGTATTCATCTCAAGGAGCTAAATATTTCTGCTGAGGGAGTACTTTGGCATCACTGCTTTTGTGGTGTCTGAGAAGGGATATTTGGGAGGGCATTGAAGCTTATGGTAACAAAGGAAATATCCTCAGACAAAATGTAGAAAGAAGCTTTCTGAGAAACTGCTTTGTGATATGTGAATTCATCTCACAGAGTTACACCTTTCTTTCCACAGAGTATTTTGCTAACACTATTTTCGTGGAATCTGCAAAGGGATATTCTCAAGTGTATTGAGGCAAATGGTGAAAAAGGAAATATCCTAAGACAAAAAGTAGAAAGAAGCTTTCTCAGAAGCTGCTTTGTGATGTGTAAATTCATCTCACAGAGTTTCACGTTCCTTTTCATGGAGCAGTTTGGTAGCACTACTTTTGGGGAATCTGAGAAGGGATTTTATGGATCATGTGGAAACCTTCGGTGACAAAGGAAATATCCTCAGATAAAATCTATAAAGTTACATTCTGAGAATCTTCTTTGTGATGTTTGAATTCAGCTCACAGAGTTATACCATTCTTTTTATTGAACAGTTTGCTCACACTGTTTTCGTGGAATCTGCAAAGGGATATTTGGGAGCGCATTGAAGCCTATGGTCATAAAGGAAATATCATCAGATAAAAACCAAAAAGAACCTTTCTGAGAAACTTCTTTGTGATGAGTTAATTCATGTCACAGAGTTCCATGATACTTTTCTAGGATCAGTTTGGTTGCAGTGTTTTTGGGGAATCTGAGAAGGGATAATCTGAATCACATTGAAGCCTACGGTGACAAAGGAAATATCCTCAGATAAAATCTATAAAGTTATATTCTGAGAATCTTCTTTGTGATGTGTAAATTCATCTCACAGAGTTACATGATTCCTTTCTTGGAGCTGTTCGCTAACAATATTTTCATGGAATCTACAGAAGGATATTTGGGAGTGCATTGAAGACTATGGTGACAAAGGAAATATCTTCAGACTAAAACTAGAAGGAAGCTTTCTGAGGAACTGTTTCTGATGTATGAATTCATCTCACCAATTTACACCTTTCTTCTCATGGAGCAGTTTGCTAGCACTGTTTTTGTGGAACAGGTAAAGGATATTTTTGTGCACTTTGAGGCCTATGGTCAATAAGGAAATATCCTCAGATAAAAACTAGAGAGAAGCTTTCTGAGAAACTCCTCTGTGATGTGTCAATTCATCTCACAGAGTTACACTGTTCTTTTCATCGAACAGCTTGCTAACACTGTTTTCTGGGAATCTGCAATGGGATATTTCAGAGCGCATTTAAGCTTATGGTGAGAAAGGAAATACCCTCATATAAGAAACAGAAGGAAGATTTCTGAGAAACCGCTTTGTGATGTTTTAATTCCTCTCTCACAGTTACACAATCCATTTCATGGTTTAGTTTGATAGCCGTGTTTATGGGGAATCTGACAAAGGATATTTTGGATCACATTGAAGCCTATGGTGACAAAGGAAATATCCTCAGATAAAAGTAGAAAGTAGTTTTCTGAGAAAATTCTTTGTAATGTTTGAAATCATCTCACAGAGTTACACCTTTCTTTCCATGGAGCAGTTTGCAAACACCGTTTTCATGGAATCTGCAATGGGATATTCTGAAGCACATTAAGGCCTAAAGTGGAAAAGAAAATATCCTCAGTTAAATACTAGAAAGATTTCTGAGAAACTGTTTTGTGATGTGTGAATTGATCTTATAGAGTTACACCATTATTTTCATGGAGCCATTTGATAACACTGTTTTAGTAGAATCTGCCATAGGCTATTTGGGAACACTTTGAAGCCTATGGTGACAAAGGAAATATCCTCAGAAAAAAAAAACAAAAAGAAAGTTTCTGTGACACTGCTTTGTGATGTGTGAATTCATCTCACAAAGTTACACCATTCTTTTCATTCAGAAGTTTGCTAACACTCTTTTCATTTAATCTGCAAAGGGTTATTCAAGAGCACATTGAGGAATATGATGAAAAAGGAAATATTCTCAGATAAAAACTAAAAAAAGTTATTTGGGAAACATCTTTGTGATATGTGAATTCATCTCACCGAGTTACACAATTATCTTCATGGAACAGTGTCGTAGTACTGTTTTTGGGGAATCTGAGTAGGGATATTTTGGGCCACATTGAAGCCTATGGTGACAATGAAAATATCCTCAGATAAAAAACAAAAAGAAGGTTTCTGAGAAATTGCTTTTTGATGTGTGAATTCAACTCACAGATTTACACCTTTCTTGTCATGGAAAAGATTGCTAACACTATTTTTCTGGACTCTGCAAAGGGATATTCGTGACCACATTGAGGCAAATGGTGGAAAAGGAAATATCCTCAGACAAAAACTAGAAAGAAGCTTTCTGAGAAACTGCTTTGTGATTTGTGAATTCATCTCACAGAGTTACATCAGTATTTTCATTGAGAGGTTTACTAACACTTTTTTCATGGAATCTGCAATGAGATATTCCAGAGCGCATTGAGGAATATGGTGAAGAGGGAAATATCCTCAGATAAAAACTAGAAACAAGCTGTCTGAGAAATAGCTTTGTGATGTGTGAATTCATCTTGCAGACTTACACTGTTCTTTGTATTAAGCAGTTTGCTTACACTGTTTTCTTGGAATCGGCCTTCTGGTATTTCAGAGTGCATTGAAGCTTATGGAGAGAAAGGAAATATCCTCATATAAAAACTAGAAAGGAGTTTTCTGAGAGATTATTTTCTGACGTGTAAATTCATCTCACAGCGTTAGATTGCACTTTTCATTGAGCAGTTTGCTGACACTGTTTTCTTGGAATCTGCAAAGGGATATGTTGGAGTGCATTGAAGCTTATGGTGACAAAGGAAATATCATCATATAAAAACTAGAAAGAAACTTTCTGAGAGACTGCTTTGTGATTTGTAAATTCTTCTCACAGAGTTACACGACTTCCTTCATGGATCAGTTTGGTAGCATTGTTTTTGGGGAATCTGAATAAGGATATTTTGGATCGCATTGAAGCCAATGGTGACAAAGTAAACAGCCTTAGATAAAAGCCAGAAAGAAGCTTTCTGAGGAAGTTTTTTGTGATGTGTGAATTCATCTCAAAGAGGTGCACCTTTCTTTTGATGGAGTAGTTTGCTAACACTGGTTTCCTGGAATCTGGATAGGGATCTTTGGGAGGGCATTGAGGCCTATGGTGACAATGGAAATATCCTCAGATAAAAACTAGAAAGAAGCTTTCCAAGAAACTTCTTTGTTATGTGTCAATTCATCTCACAGAGTTACACTGTTATTTTCATTGAGCAGTTTGCTAACATTGTTTTCTTGGAATCTCCAATGGAATATTTCAGAGCACATTGAAGCTTATGGTGACAATGGAAACATCGTCAGAGAAAAACAAGGAAGAAGCTTTTGGAGAGACTGCTTTGTGACGTGTGAATTCATCCCACAGAGTTAAATGATTATTTTCATGGAACAGTTTATTAGCATTGTTTTTGGGGTATCTGAGAAGGAATATTTTGGGTAACAGAAGAATATGGTGACAAACGGAATATCCTAAGATAAAAACTAGACAGAAGCCTTCTGAGAATGTTCTTTTTGAAGTGTGAATTCATCTCATAGAGTTACACCTTTCTTTTCATGGAACCGTTTGCTAACACTGCTTTCATTAAATTTGCAAAGGGGTATTTCTGAGCAAATTTAGGGTATGGTGAAAAACTAAATATCCTCCGAAAAAACTGCAAAGAAGCTTTCTGAGAAACTGCTTTGTGATGTGTGAATTCATCTCACAGAGTTACACTGTTCATTTCATTGAGCAGTTTGCTAAAACAGTTTTCTTGGAATCTGCAATGTGATATTTCAGAGGGCATTGAAGTTTATGGTGACAAAGGAAATATCCTGACAGAAACCAGAAAGAAGCTTTCTGAGAAACTGCTTTGTGATTTGTGACTTCGTCTCACAGAGGTACACAATGCTTTTCATGGAGCAGTTTGGTTGCACTGTTTAGGAGAATCTGATAAGGGATATTATGGATCATGTTGAAGCTTATAGAGACAAGGGAAATATCCTCTGATAAAAACTGGAAACAAGCTTTCTGAGAAATCCCTTTTTGATGTGTTAATTCATCTCACAGATTTACATGATTTTTTTGGTAGCACTGTTTTTGGGGAATCTGAGGAAGGATATATTTGATCACATTGAAATCAACTGTGACAAAGGAAGCATCCTTAGATAAAAACTAGAAAGAAGCTTTCTGAGAAAGTTCTTTGAGAAGTGTGAATTTATCTCAGAGTCTGGAATGGTACATTTTGGAGCACAATGATTCCTATAATGAAAAGAAAACATCCGCAGATAAATACTAAAAGGAAGCTTTCTGAGAAACTTCTTTGTGATGTGTGAATTCATCTCACAGAGTTACACCTTTGTTTTAATGGAGCAGTTTGCTAACACTGTTGTCCTTGGGTCTGCAAAGGGATATTTGGGAGTACATTGAGGAATATGTTGAAAAAGGAAATATCCACAGATAAAAACCAGAAAGAAGCTTTCTGAGAAACTGATTTGTGATGTGTGAATTCATCTCACAGATTTTCACTCTTCTTTTCATTGATCAGTTTGCTAACATTGTTTTCTTGGAAACTTCAATGTAATATTTTGGAGTACATTGAAGCTTATGGTGACAATGGAAACATCCCCATATAAAAACTAGAAAGAAGTTGTCTGAGAAACCGCTTTGTGATTTGTAAATTCATCTCACAGAGTTACACGATTCTTTTCATGGATGAGTTTGGTAGCACTCTTTTTGGGGAATTTGAGAAGGGATATTTTAGATCACTTTGAAGCCTATGGTGACAAAGGTAATATCTGCAAATAAAAACTAGACAGAAGCTTTCTGAGAAAATTCTTTCTGATGTGTTTTTTCATCTCACTGGGTTGCATCTTTCTTTTCATGGAGCAGTTTTTCTAACACTGTTTCTGTGGAATCTGCATAGGTATATTTTGGATCGCATTGAAGCCTATGGTGACAAAGAAAATATCCTCAGATAAAAAATAGAAACTTTCTGAGCAACTGCTTTGTGATGTGTCAATTCAACTCACAGAGTTACACTGTTCTTTTCATTGAGCAGTTTGCTAAAGTTGTTTTCTTGGAATCTGCAGTGGAATATTTTGGAGCAAATTGAAGCTTATGGTGACAAAGGAAATATCACCAGACAAAAACTAGAAAGAAACTTTCTGAGAAACTACTTTGTGATTTGGGAATTCATCTCACAGGGTTACACTATTCTTTTAATGGGGTAGTTAGTTAACAGTGTTTTTGGGGAATCTGAGAAGAGATATTGTGGATCGCATTAAAGCCTATGGTGAAAAAGGGAATATCCTCAGATAAAAATTAGACAGAAGCTTTCTGAGAATGTTCTTTGTGAAGTGTGAATTCATCTCATAGAGTTACACCATTCTTTTCATGGAGCTGTTTGCTAACCCTGTGTTCGTGGAATCTGGAAAGGGATATTTAGGAGCACCTTTAGGCCTATGGTGAAAAACTAAGTATCCCTGGAAAAAAACTACAAAGAAGTTTTCTGAGAAACTGCTTTGTGATGTGTCAATTCACCTCACAGAGTTACAATGTTCATTTGATTGAGTAGTTTGCTAACACTGTTTTCTTGGAATCTGCAATGTGATATTTCGGAGCGTGTTGAAGCTTATGGTGACAAAGGAAATATCTTCAGACATGAACCAGAAAGAAAATTTCTGAGAAAATGTTTTGTGATTTGTGACTTCATCTCATAGAGTTACATGATGCTTTTCATGGATCAGAGTGGTAGCACTGTTTTTGGTGAATCTGAGTATATTTGGATCACGTTGAAGCTTATGGAGACAAGGGAAATATCCTCTGAGAAAAACTAGAAACACGCTTTCTGAGAAACTGTTTTGTAATGTGTTAATTCATCTCTCAGGGTTACACAATTCTTTTCATGGATCACTTTCGTAGCACTGTTTTTGAGGAATCTGAGGAAGGACATTTTGGATCACATTGAAGTCAGTAGTGACAAAGGAAACATCCTTAGATAAAAACTAAAAAGAACCTTTCTGAGAAACTTCTTTGTGATGTGTGAATTTAGCACACAGAGTTACACCTTTCTTTTCATGAAACAGTTTGCTAACACTGTTTTCAATGCATCTGCAAAGAAATATTTAGGAGTGCATTGAGGAATATGGTGAAAAAGGAAATATCCTCAGATTAAAAACTCGAAAGAAGCTTTCTGAGAAACTGTTTGTGATGTGTGAGTTCATTTCACAGATTTACACTCCTCTTTTCATTGATCAGTTTGCTAACACTTTTCTCTTGGAATCTTCAATGGATTATTTCAGAGTGCATTGAAGCTTGTTGTGACAATGGAAACATCCTCATGTAAAAATTAGAAAGAAGCATTCTGATAAATGGCTTTGTGATTTGTGAATTCATCTCACAGAGTTACACAATTCTTTTCATGGATCAGTTTGGTAGTACTGTTTTTGGGGAATTTGAGAAGGAATATTTTGGATCGCAATGAAGCCTATGGTGATGAAGGAAGTATCCTCAGATAAAAACTAGAAAGAAGCTTTCTGACAAAGTTCTTTTTGATGTGTTTTTCCAACTCAAAGTGTTACACTTTTCTTTTCATGGAGCAGTTTCCTAACACTTTTTTTCTTGGAATCTACAAAGGTGTATTTGGGAGTGCATTGAGGCCTATTGTGAAAAGATAAATATCCACAGATAAAAACTAGAAAGAAACTTTCTGAGAAACTGCTCTGTGATGTGAGAATTCATCTCACAGAGTTACACCTTTCTTTTAATTGAGCAGTTTGATAACACTGTTTTTGTGGAATCTGCAATAGAATATTTGGGTGTACATTGCAACCTATGGTGACAAAGTAAATATCCCCATAGAAAAACCAAAAGGAAGCTTTCTGAGAAACTACTTCATGATGTGTGATTTCAACTCAAAGAATTACCATGTTCTTTAGATTGAGCAGTGTGCTAACACTATTTTCTTGGAATCTATGATGAGATATTTTGGAGCACATTGAAGCTTATTGTGAAAAAGTAAGTATCCTCAGACAAAACTAAAAAGAAACATTCTGAGAAACTGTTTTGTGATTTGTGAGTTCATCTCACAGAGTTACATGATACTTTTCATGGATCAGTTTTAAAGCACTGTTTCTAGGTAAACTGAGAAGTAATATTTTAGATTGCATTGAAGCTTACAGTGACAACGGAAATATCCTCTGACAAAAACTAGAAAGAAGCTTTCTGAGAAAGTTCTTTGTGATGTGTGAATTCATCTCAGTGAGTTACACCTTTCTCCTCATGGAGTAGTTTGCTAACACTGTTTTTTAGGAATGTCCAAAGGGATATTTGGGAGTGCATTGAGGCCTATGGTGAAAAAAAAATTACCTCAGATAAAAACTAGAAAGAAGATTTCTAAGGAATTTCTCTGTGATTTGTGAATTCATCTCACAGAGTTACACTGTTCTTTACAGTGAGGAGTTTGCTAACACTGTTTTCTTGTAATCTGAAATGGGATGTTTCATAGTGCATTGAAGATTATGGTGATGAAGGAAATATCCTCATATAAAAACTAGAAAGAAGCATGCTGAGAAACAGCTTTGTCATGGGTTAATTCATCTCACAGAGTTACACGATTTTTTTTGGAGCAGTTTTCTAACACAGTTTTCGTGTAATCTGCAAAGGGATATGGGGAGGGGGATTGAAGTCTATGATGACAAAGAAAATATCCTGAGATAAAAAACAAAAGATGCTGTCAGATAAGCTGCTTTGTGATGTGTCAATTCATCACACAGAGTTACACTGTTCTTTTCATTGAGCAGTTTGCTCACCCTGTATTCTTGGAATCTGCAATGGGATATTTCGGAGGAAATTGAAGCTTATGGTGACAAAGGAAATATCCTCAAAACAAAACAGTAAAGAAGCTTTCTGAGAAACTACTTTGTGACTTTTGAATTCATCTCACAGAGTTACAACTTTATTTTCATGGAGAAGTTTGGTAGCACTGTTTTTGGGGAATCTGAGAAGGGATATTTTGCATTGCCCTAAAGCGTATGGTGACAAAGGAAATATCTTCAGATAAAAACTAGAAAAAAGCTTTCTGAGAAACTGCTTTGTGATTTGTGAATTCATCTCATGGAGATACAATTTTCTTTTCATTGAGTAGTTTTTCAGCACTGTTTTGGGGGAATCTGAGAAGGGATATTTTGAATTGCTTTGAAGCCTATGGAGACAAAGGAAATATCCTCAGATAAAAACCAGAAGGAAGCTTTCTGAGAAACTTCTTTGTGATGTGTGAATTAATCTCAGAGAGTTACGCCTTCTGTTTCATGGAGCAATTTGCTAACACTATTTTCATGGAATAACGCAAAGGGATATTTGGGAGTGCATGGAGGCCTATGGTGAAAAAGGAATTATTCTCAGATAAAAACTAGAAAGAAGTTTTTGAGAAACTGTTTTGTGATGTGTGAATTCATCTCACAGAATTACACTGTAATTTTCAATGAGCAGTTTGATAAAACCGTTTTCATGCAACCTACAATGGTATATTTATAGGATATTTGGGAGTGCATTGAAGTCTATAGTAACAAATAAATATCCTCAGATAAAAACCAAGAAGAAGCTTTGTGAGAAACTGCTTTGTGATGTGTGAATTCATCTCATAGAGTTACACTATTCTTTTCACTGAGTAATTCGCTTACACTGTTTTCTTGGAATTTGCAATCTGATATTTTGGAGCACATTGAAGCTTATGATGAAAAAGGAAATATCCTCATATAAAAACTAGAAAGAAGCTTTCTGAGAAACGCTTCGTGATCGGTGAATGCATCATATAGTGTTACACCTTTCTTTTCTTTGAGCAGTTTGGTAGCACTGTTTTTGGGGAAATTGCAAAGGGATTTCTGAGATCTCATAGAGGTCTGTGGTGAAAAAGGAATTATCTTCAGATCAAAACTACAGAGAAGGTTTCGAATAACAGTTTTGTGATGTGTGTATTCACCTCATAGAGATAAACCATTTTGTTGATTGAGCAGTTTGGCATAACTGTATTTGTGGTGTCTGAGAAGGGATATTTGGGAGTGCCTTGAGGCTGAGGATGGAAAAGTGAATAGACACAGATAAAAACTAGAAAATTCAGAGAAATTTCTTTGTCATGGGTGAATTCAACAAGCAATATTTGGGAACGCTTTGAAGCCTATGGTGGAAAAGGAAATATCTTCAGATAAAAATTAGAAAGAAGTTTTTTTGAGAAACTGCTTTCTAATTTGTGAACTCATGTCACAGAGTTAAAATTTCCTTTCATGGAGCTGTTTTTTAACACTGTTTTTGTGGAAGCTGAGAAAGGATATTTTGGATCACATTCAAGCCTATGCTGACAAAGGAAATATCCTCAGATAAAAATTAGAACAAACTTCCTGAGAAGCAACTTTGTGATGGGTGAATTTATCTCACAGAGTTAAACCTTTCTTTTCAATGCACAGTTTCGTAGCATTGTTTATGTGGAATCAGGAGAGGGATGTTTGGGAGCACATAGAAGCCTAAGGTGAAAAAAGAAAATTCTTCAGGTAAAAACTGCAGAGAAGCTTTCTGAGAAACTCCTTTGTGAGGTTTGCATTCATCTCATAGAGATAAACGTTTCTGTTGAGGGAGCACTTTGGTATCACTGTTTTTGTGGTGTCTGAGAAGGGACATTTGAGAGTGCACTGAAGACTATGGCAGAAGGAAATATCCCGATATAAAAACTAGAAAGAACCTTTCTGATAAACCACTTTTAATGTGTTAATTCATCTCACAGAGTTACACAGTTAGCAGTTTGGTAGCACTGTTTTTGAGGAGTCTGAGAAGGGGTATTTTGGATTGCATTGAAGCCTATGGTGACAAAGAAAATATCCTCATATAAAACCTAGAATGAATCTTGTGAGGAAGTTGTTTGTGATGTGTGATTAATCTCACAGTGTTACACCTTTATTTCATGGAGCAGTTTGCTAACACTGTTTCCGTGGAATCTGCAAAGGGATAGTTTGGAAGTGCATTGAGGCCTATGTTGAAAAGGAAAGTATTCTCAGAAAGAAACTAGCAAGAAGCTTTCTGAGAAACAGCTTTGTGACGTGTGAATTCATCTCACAGAGTTACACCGTTTTTTCATTTAGCAGTTTGTTAACAATGTTTTTGTGGAATCTTCAATAGGATATTTTGAAGTCCATTGAAGCCTACACTGACAAAGGAAATATCCTCAGTTTAAAAAAAAAGAAAGAAGCTTTTGGAGAAACTACTTTGTGATGTGTGAATTCATCTCACAGAGTCACACCATTCTTTTCATTGCGCAGTTTGCTAACACTCTTTTTTCCAATCTGCATTGCGATATTTCTGAGCACACTGAAGCTTATGGTGACAAAAGAAATATCCTAATATAAAAACTAGAAAGAAGCTTTCTCAGAAACCACTTTGTGATGTGTTAATTCATCTCACAGAGTTACACAACCCTTTTCATGGATCATTTTGGTAGCACTCTTTTGAGGATTCTGAGAAGGGATATTTTGGATCACATTAAAGTCTGTGGTGACAAGGGAAATACCCTCAGATAGAAACTAGAAAGAAGCTTTCTGAGAAAGTTCTTTATCATGTGTTAATTCATTTCACAGAGTTACGCCTTTCTTTTCATGAAGCAGTTTGCTAACACCGTTTTCATGGAATCTGCAAAGGGATATTTACTAGTGCCTTGAGGCCTAGGGTTAAAAAGTAAATATCCTCAGATAAAAAATGGAAAGAAGATTTCTGAGAAACTTCTTTTTGGTGGGTGAGTTCATCTCACGAGTTACACCAGTATTTTCATTGAGAAGTTTACTAATACTTTTTTCATAGAATCTGCTATGGGATATTCCAGAGCGCATTCAGGAATATGGTGAAAAGGGAAATATCCTCAGATAAAAACTAGAAATAAGCTTTCTGAGAAACAGCTTTGTAATGGGTGAGTTCACCTCACAAGGTTACACCACACTTTTCATGGAGATGTTTGCTAACACTGTTTTCATGGCAACTGTAAAGGGATATATGGGAGTGTATAGAGGCCTATGGGTGAAAAAGAAAATAATCTCAGATAGAAATTAGAAAGAAGCTGTCTCAGAAACTGCTTTGTGATGTGTGAATTCATCTCAGAGAGTTACACTGATCTTTGCACTGAGCAGCTTGCTTACACTATGTTCTTGAAATCTGCAATCTGATGTTTCAGAGTGCATTGAAGCTTACGGAGATAAAGGAAATATCCTCATATAAAAACTAGAGAGAAGCTTTCTAAGAGACCGCTTTCTGATGTGTGAATTCATCTCACAGAGCTACACTGTTCTTTTCATTGAGCAGTTTGCTAACACTGTTTTCTAGAAATCTGCAAGGGGGTATTTCGGAGTGCATTGAAGCTTATGGTGACAAAGGAAATATCTTCATATAAAACCCAGAAAGAAGTTTTCTGGGAAACTATTTTGTGATTTGTTAATACATCTCACAGAGTTACATGATTCCTTTCATGGATCACTTTGGCAGCACTGTTTTTGGGTAATCTGAGGAAGGATATTTTGGATTGCATTGAAGCCAATGGTGACAAAGGAAACATCCTCAGATAAAAACTAGAAAGAAGCATTCTGAGAAAGTTCTTTGTGATGTGTGAATTCATCTCACAGAGTTGCACCTTTCTTTTCATGGAGGAGTTTGCTAACTCTGTTTTCGTGGAATCTGCAAAGGACATTTGGGAACACAATGAGGCCTATAGTGAAAAAGGAAATATCCTCAGATAAAAACTAGAAAGAAGATTTCTGAGAAATTCCTTGTGATGTCTGAATTCACTTCACAGTGTTTCACCTTTCTTTTCATGGAGCAGATTGCTAACACTGTTTTCCTGGAGTCTGCAATGGGATCTTTGGGAGGGCATTGAGGCCTATGGTTAAAAAGGAAATATCCTCAGTGAAAAACTAGAAAGAAGCTTTCTAAGAAACTGCTTTATGATATGTGAATTCACCTCACAAAGTTTCACTGTTCTTTTCATTGATCAGTTTGCTATCACTGTTATCTTGGAATATTCAATGGTATATTTCAGAGTGCATTGAAGCTTATGATGACAATGGAAATATCCTCATATAAAAACTAGAAAGAAACATTCTGAGAAACTGCTTTGTTATTTGTAAATTCATCTCACAGAGATACACGATTCTTTTCAAGGATCAGTTTGGTACCACTGTTTTTGGGAAATTTGAGAAGGGATATTTTGGATCGCATTGAAGCATGTGGCTACAAAGGAAATATCCTAAGATAAAAACTGGAAATAAACTTCCTGAGAAAGTTCTTTGTTACATGTTTTTTCATCTCACAGAGCTACAACTTTTTTTGTGTGGAGCAGTTTGCTAACAATGTTTTCTTGGAATCTGCAAAGGTATATTTGGGAGTGCAATGATGTCTATAGTGAAAAGAGAAATATCCTTAGACAAAAACTAGAAAGAAGCTTTCTCAGAAACCGCTTTGTGATGTGTGAACTCATCTTACAGAGTTACACCTTTCTTTTCATTGAGCAGTTTGATAACACTGCTTTCATGGAACCTGCAATAGGATATTTATGAGCACATTGAAGCCTATGGTGACAAAGGAAATATCCTCAGATGAAAACCAGAAAGAAGTTTCCTGAGAAACTACTTTGTGATGTGTCAATTCATCTCACAGAGTTACACTGTTCCTTTCATTGTACAGTTTGCTAACATTGTTTTCTTGGAATCAGCATTGGGATATTTCAGAACACATTGAAGCTTATGGTGACAAAGGAAATATCATCAGACAAAAACCAGAAAGAAGTTTTCTGAGAAACTGTTTTGTGATTTGTGAGTTCATCCCACAGAGTTACATGATTCTTTTCATGGGGCAGTTCCTTACCACTGTTTTTGGGGAATCTGAGGGAGTATTTTTTTTTATCACATTGAAGCCTATGGTGAAGAAGGGAATATCCTCAGATAAAAACTAGACAGAATCTTTCTGAGAAAGTTTTTTGTGAAGTGTGAACTCATCTCATAGAGTTTCACCTTTCTTTTCACGGAGTAGTTTGCTAACACTGTTTTCGTGGAATATGCAAAGAAGGGCATTTTGGAACACTTTGAAGCTTAGAGGGACAAATTAAATATCCTCATATAAAAACTAGAAAGAAGCTTTCTGAGAAAAAGCTTTGTGATGTGTTAATTCACCTGACAGAGTTACACGATTGTTTTCATGGATCAGTTTGGTAGCACTGTTTTCGGGGAAGCTGAGGAGGGACACATTGGATCACATTGAAGCCTATGGTGAAAAAGGACATATCCTCTGTTAAAAACTGGAAAGAAACTTTATTAGAAAGTTGTTTGTGATGCTTGAATTCATCTCACAGTTTTACATCGTTCTTTATGTAGACCAGTTTACTAACACTGTTTTCATGGAATCTGTGAAGAGATATTACGGAGTACATTGAGGCCTATAGTGAGAAAGGAAATATCCTCAGACAAAAACTAGAAAGAAACTTTCTGAGAAACAACTTTGTGATGTGTGAATTCATCTTACAGAGTTATATCATTCATTTTGCTGAGCATATTGAAAACACTGGTTTCATGGAATCTGTAGTAGGATATTTGGGATCACATTGAAGCAAATGGTGACAAAGGAAATAACCTCAGATAAAAATTAGAAAGAAGATTTCTGAGAAACTGCTTTGTGATATGTGAATTCATCTCACAGAGTTATACCATTCTTTTCTTGCAGCAGTTTTTTAACACAGTTTACGTGGAATCTGCAATAGGATATTTGGGTGCACCTTGAAACCTATGGTGACAAAGGAAATATCGTCAGATAAAAACTAGAATCCTTTCTGAGAAAGTTCTTTATGATGTGTTAATTCATCTCACAGTGTTACCCTTTTCTTTTCATTTAGAAGTTTGCTAACACTGTTTTCGTGGAATCTGCAAAGGGATATTAGGGAGTGCATTGAGGCCTATGATGAAATACGAAATATCCTCAGATAAAAACTAGAATACATCTTTCTGCAAAATTGCTTTGCGATGTTTGATTTCTTCTTACAGAGTTACACCATTCTTTTCATTTAGCAGTTTGATAACACTGTTTTTGTGGAATCTGCAATTCGGTATTTTGAAATGTATTGAAGCCTCTTGTGACAAAGTAAGTATCCTCAGGTAAAAACTAAAAATAACCTTTCTGGGAAGCTGCTTTGTGATGTGTGAATTCATCTCATGATGTTACACCATTCTTTTCATTGAGAAGTTTGTTAACACTTTTTTTGTGGAATCTGCATTGGGATATTCATGAGCACATAGAGGAATACAGTAGAAATGGATATATCCTCACATAAAAGCTGGTAAGAAGCTTTCTGAGAAACAGTTTTGTGATGTCTGAATTCATTTCATGGACTTACACCATTTTTTTCCATGCAGCAGTATGGTAGCATTGTTGTTGGGGAATCTGCAATAGGATATTTGAAAGTGCATTGAAGCCTACAGTGACAATGGAAATATCCTCAGAGAAAAACCAAAAAGAAGTTTGATGAGAAACTGCCCTGTGATGTGTGAATTCATCTCACAAATTACACCTTTCTTTTCATGTAGCAGTTTGCTAACACTATTTTTCTGGAATCTACAAAGGGATATAGTGAGCACATTGAGGCCTATGGTGAAAAAGGAAATATCCTCCGAAAAAAATTAAAGAGAAGTTTTATGAGAAACTGCTTTGTGATTCGTGAAATCATCTCACAGAAATACATGACACTTTTCATGGAACAGTTAGGTAACACTGGTTTTGGGAATATGAGAAGGGATATTGTGGATACCAATGAAGCCTATAGTGATAAAGGAAATATCCTCAGCTAATAACTAGAAAGAAACTTTCTCAGAAAATACTTTGTGATGTGTGATTTCATCTCACAGAGATACACCTTTCTTTTCATGGAGCAGTTTGATAACACTTTTTTCGTGGAATCTGTAATGGTATATTCAGGAGGTCATGGAGGAATATGGTGGAAAAGGAAATATCCTCAGTTAAAAATCAGTAAGAAGATTTACAAGAAACAGCTTTGTGATATGTGACTTTGTTTCACAGAATTACACCATTGCTTTCATAGAGCAGTATGGTAGCAATAGGATATTTGGGAGCACATTGAAGACTGTGGTGAAAAAGGAAATATCCTCAGACAAAAACCAAAAAGAAACCCTCTGAGAAACTACTTTGTAATGGTTAAATTCATCACACAAATTTACACCTTTCTTTCCATGGAGTAGTTTACTAACACTATTTTCGTGGAATATTCAAAGGGATATTCACGAGTGCATTGAGGCCTATGGTGTAAAGGAAATATCCTCAGATAAAAACTAGAAAGAAGATTTCTGAGAAATTGCTTTGTGATATGTCAATTTATTGCAAAGAGTTACACTGTTCTCTTAATTGAGCAGTTTGCTAACACTGTTTTCTTGGAATCTGCAAAGGGATATTTGAAAGCACACTGAGGCCTATAGTGAAAAAGTAAATATCCCCAGATAAAAACTAGAAAGAAGCTTTCTAAGAAACTTCCTTGTGATGTGTGAATTCATTTCATAGAATTACACAATACTTTTCATGGAGCAGTTTGGTAGCACTGTTTTTAGGTAATCTGAGAAGGGATATTTTGTATCACATTGAAGACTATGGTGACAAAGGAAATAGCCTCAGAAAAAAATTAGAAAAAAGCTTTAGGAGAAACTGCTTTGTGATGTCTGATTTCAAGTCACAGGGTTACACCATTGTTTTCATTGAGCTGTTTGATTACACTGTTTTCATGGAATATGTAGAGGGACATTGTGGAGTGCTTTGAGGCCAACAGTTAAGAAGAAAATATCCTCAGATAAAAAGTATAAAGAAGCTTTCTGTGAAACTGTTTTGTAATGGGTGAATTCACCTCATAGAGTTACACTGTTCTTTTCATTGAGCAGTTTGCTAACCCTGTTTTTGTGGAATCTGCAATGGGATATTTCAGAGTGCATTGAAGCTTATGGTGACAAAGGAAATATCCTCAGATATACTAGAAGGAAGCATTCTGAGAAACTGCTTTGTAATTTGTGAACTTATCTCAAAAGATTACACGATTCTTTTCATGGAGCAGATTGATTGCATTGTTTTTGGGGAATCTCAGCAGGGATATTTTGGATCACATTGAAGCCTATGGTGACAAAGAAAATATCCTCAGACAAAAACTAGGACGAAGCTTTCTGCCAAAGTTCTTTTTGATGTGAGAATTTATCTCACAGAGTTACAGCTTTATTTTCATTGAGCAGTTTACCATCACTGTTTTCATGGAATCTGCAAAGGGATATATGTAGCGCATTGAGGTCTATGGTATAAAAGGAAATATCCCCAGATAAAAACTAGAAAGCAGTCTTCTAGGAAACTGCTGTTGGATGTGTGAATTGACCTAACAGTGTTACACTGTTCTTTTCATTGAGATGTTTGCTAACACTGTTTCCTTGGAATCTGCAAAGGGATACTTCGGAGCGCATTGAAGTTTAAGTTTAAGGTGACAAAAGAAATATCCTCATATAAAAATTAGAAAGAAGCTTTCTGAGAAACTCGTTTCTTATTTGTGAATTCTTTTCCCAGAGTTACACAATTATTTTCATGGATCAGTTTGGTAGCACTGTTATTGGGGTATCTGCGAAGGGAAATTATGGATCGCATAGAAGCCTAGTTTAACAAAGGATATATCCTCAGATACAAACTAGAAAGGAGCTAGCTGAGAAACTTCTTTGTGATGTGTGAATTCACCTCACAGAGTTATACCTTTCTTTTCATGGGGTAGTTAAATAACACTGTTTTCGTGGAATCTGCAAGGGATATTTGGGAGCAGATTGAAGCCTATGGTGAAAAAGGAAATATCCTCAGAAAAAAACTAGAAGGAAGCTTTCTGAGAAACTGAATTGTGATGTGTGAATTCATCTCACAGAGTTAGACTGTTGTTTTCATTGAGCAGACTGCTAACACTGTTTTCTTGGAATATGCAATAGGATATTTCAGAGCGTTTTGAAGTTTATGGTGACATACGCAATACCATTATATAAAAACTAGAAAGATGGTTTCTGAGAAATTGCTTTGTGATGTGTGAATTAATCTCACAGAGTTACACAGTTCTCTTCATTGAACAGTTTCTGAACCCTCATTTCGTGGAATCTGCAATGGGATATTTCGGAGTGCCTTAAAACTTACGGTGAAAAAGGAAGTAACCTCAGACCAAAACTAGAAAGAAGCTTTCTGAGAAACTGCTTTGTGATTTGTAAATTCATCTCACAGAGTTACATGAATCTTTTCATGGAGCAGTTGGATAACACTGTTCTTGGGGAATCTGAGAAGGGATATTTTGGATCACCTTGAAGTCTATGGTGACAAAGCAATTATCCTCAGATGAAAACTATACTTTGTGATATGTGAATTCTTCTCACAGAACTATGCCATTTTTTTATTGAGCAGTTTGATAACACTTTTTTTGTGGAATCTGCAATAGGATATTTGGGAGTGCATTGAAGCCTATGGTGACAAAGGAAATGTCGTCAGATGAAAACTGAAAAGAAGCTTTCTGAGAAACTACTTAGTGCTGTGTCAATTCATCTCACATAGTTACACTGTTATATTCATTGTGCAGTGTGCTAACACTGTATTTTGGAATCTGCAATGGGATATTTTGGAGCGTATTGAAGGTTATGATGACAAAGGAAACATCTTCTGACAAAAAATAGAAAGAAACTTTCTGAGAAACTGCTTTGTGATTTGTGATTTCATCTCAGAGTTTCACGATTCTTTTCATGGAGCAGTTTACTAGCTTTTTTGGGGGGAAACTGAGGAGGGACATTGTGGATCACATTGAAGTCCATGGTGACAAAGAAAATATCATCAGAAAGAAGCTTTCTGAGAAACCACTTTGAGATGTTTTAATTCATCTCACAGCATTACAAAATTCTTTTCATGAGTCAGTCTGTTAGCACTGTTTTGGGGAATCCGAGAAAGGAAATTTTAGATCGTATTGAAGCCTATCATGACAAAGGAAATATCCTCAGATAAAAACTAGAAAGAAGCTTTCTGAGAAAGTTACCTGGGATGTGTGAATTCACCTCACAGAGATACACTTTTCTTTTCATGGTGCAGTTTGCTAACACTGTTTTCGGGGATCTGCAAAGGGATATTTGGGAGTGCGTTGAGGCCTATGGTGAAAAAGGAAACATCCTCATAGAAAAACTAGAAAGAATCTTTCTGAGAAACCGCTTGGTGATGGGTGAATTCAGCTCACAGAGTGACAAAGTTCTTTTCACTGAGCTGTTGACTAACACTGTTTTCTTGGAATCTGCAATGGGATATTTCAGAATGCATTGAAGCTTATTGTGAAAAACGAATTATCCTCATAAAAAAACAGAAAGAAACTTTCTGAGAAAGTGCTTTGTGATTTGTGAATTCATCTCACAGAGTTACATGATTCTTTTCATGGATCAGTTTCATAGCATAGTTTTTGGGGAATCTTAGAAGGGATATTTTGAATCACATTGTAGCTTATGGTGTCAAGTATACATCCTCATATAAAAACTCGAAAGAAGCTTTCTGAGAATCCGCTTTGAGATGAGTTAATTCATCTCATAGAGTTACACAATTCTTGTCATTTATCACTTTGGTAGCACTGTTTTTGGAGGAATGGAGAAGAGATATTTTGATTCACATTGAAGCCTATGGTGACTAAGGAAATACGCGAGGTTAAAAACTAGAAAGAGCCTTTCTAAGAACGTTCTTTGTGATGTGTGAATTCGTCTCACAGAGTTACACTTTTATTTTCATGGAGCAGTTTGCTAACACTGTTTTTGTGGAAACTGCAAAGGGATATTTGGGAGTGCATTGTGGCCTGTAGTGAAAAAGTAAATATCCTCAGATAAAAACTAGAGAGAAGCTTTCTGAGAAACTTCTTTGTGATGGGTCAATTTCTCTCACAGAACTACACCGTTCTTTTCGTTGAGCAGTTTGATAACACTTTTTTTGTGGAATATGCAAGAGGATATTTGGGAGTGCATTGAAACCTGTGGTGCAAAAGGAAATATCCTAAGATAAAAACCACAAAGAAGCTTTCTGAGAAACTGCTTTGTGTTGTTTCAATTCATCTCACGGAGTTACACTGTTCTTTTCATTCAGCAGTTTGCTGAAACTGTTTTCTTGGAATCTGCAATGGGATATTTCAGAGTGCATTGAAGCTTATGGTGACAAATGAGATATCCTCATATAAAAACTAGAAAGAAGCTTTCTGAGGAACTGTTTTGAGATGTTTTAATTCATCTCACAGCATTATATGATTCTTTTCATGGATCAGTCTGTTAGCACTGTTTTGGGGAATCTGAGAATGGATATTTTGGATCGCATTGAAGCCTATGGTGACAAAGGAAATAAACTCAGATAAAAACTAGAAAGAAGCTTTCTGAGAAAGTTATCTGGGATGTGCAAATTCATCTCACAGAGACACATCTTTATTTTCATGGTGCAGCTTGCTAACACTGTTTTTGTGGAATCTGCAAACAGATATTTGGGAGCGCTTTGAGGCCTATAGTCAAAAAGGAAATATTCTCATAGAAAAACTAGAAAGAAACTTTCTGAGAAACCACTTGGTGATGCATGAATTCAACTCATGGAGTTACAATATTCTTCTCACAGAGCAGTTGGCTAACACTCTTTTCTTGAAATCTGCAATGGGATATTTCAGAGAGCATTGAAGATTATTGTGAAAAAGGAATTATCCTCATTAAAAAAAGAAAGAAACTTTCTGAGAAAGTGCTTTGTGATTTGTGAATCCATCTCCCAGAGTTACTCAATTCTTATCATGGATCAATTTTATAGCACAGTTTTTGGGAAATCTTAGAAGGGATATTTTGAATCACATTGTAGCTTATGGTGACCAAGTATATATCCTCATATAAAAACTCAAAAGAAGCTTTCTGAGAAGCTGCTTTGAGATGAGTTAATTCAACTCATAGAGTTACTCAATTCTTGTCATTTATCATTTTGGTAGCACTGTTTTTGGGGAAACCAAGAGGAGATATTTTGATTCGCATTGAAGCCTGTGGTGACTATGGAAATACCCGCAGATAAGAACCAGAAAGAGCCTTTCTAAGAAAGTTCTTTGTGATGTGTGAATTCATCTCACAGAGTTACACTTTTCTTTTCATGGAGCAGTTTGCTAATACTGTTTTTGTGGAAACTGCAAAGGGATATTTGGGAGTGCATTGTGGCCTATAGTGAAAAAGTAAATATCCTCAGATAAAAGCTAGAGAGAAGCTTTCTGAGAAACTGCTTTGTGATGTGTGAATTCATCTCATAGAATTACACCATTCTTTTCATTGAGCAGTTTGATAACACTTTTTTTGTGGATTCTGTAAGAGGATATTTGGAAGTGCATTGAAACGTTTGGTGCAAAAGGAAATATCCTCAGATAAAAACCACAAAGAAGCTTTCTGAGAAACTGCTTTGTGTTGTTTCCATTAATCTCACGGAGTTACACTGTTCTTTTCATTCAGCAGTTTGCTAACACTGTTTTCTTGGAATCTGCAATGGGATATTTCAGAGCGCATTGAAGCTGATGGCGACAAAGGAACTATCCTCATACAAAAACTAGTAAGAAACTTTCTGAGAAACTGCTTTGTGATGTGTGAATTCATCTCACAGATTTACACCTTTCTTTTCATTGATCAGTTTGCTAACACTGTTTTCTTGGAATATGCAATGGGATATTTCATAGCGCATTGAAGCTTACAGTGCCAAAGGAAATATCCTCAGACAAAAACTAGAAAGATGCTTTCTGAGAAACTGCTTTGTGAGTTGTGAATTCTTCTCACAGAGTTACACGATTCTTTTCATGGAGAAGTTTGCTAACACTGTTTTTGTTGAATTGGCAAAGAGGTATTCGGAAGCACATGGTGGTCCATAGTTAAAAAAGACATATCCTCAGATAAAAACTAGAATGAAGCTTTCTGAGAAACTGCTTTGTGATTTGTGAATTCAGCTCACAGAGGTACACGACACTTTTCATGAAGCAGCTTGGAAGCACTGTTTTTGGGGAATCTGAGAAGCTATATTTTGGATCACTTTGAAATCTATGGTGACAAAGGAAATAACCTCCTGTAAAAACTACAAAGAAGCTTTCTGAGAAACTGCTTTCAGGTGGGTTAATTTATCTCACAGTGTGACACGATTCTTTTCACTGATCAGTCTGTTAGAACTGTTTTTGTGGAATCTGAGAAAGGATATTTTCGATTTCATAGAAGGCTGTGGTGTCAAAGGAAGTATCCTCAGATAAACGCTAGAAAGAAGCTTTCTGAGAAAGTTCTCTGTGTTTTGTGTATTCATCTCACAGAATTACACCTTTATTTTCATGGAGCAGTTTGCTAACATGCTTTTCGTGGAATCTGGCAAGGGATATTTGGGAGCGCATTGAGGACCATAGTGAAAAAAGAAATATCCTCAGATAAAAACTAGAAATAAGCTTTCTGAGAAACTGCTTTGTGATGTGTGAATTCATCTCAAAGAGTTACACTGTTCTTTTCATTGAGCAGTTTGATAACACTCTTTTCATGGAACCTGCAATAGGATATTTGGGAGCTCATTGAAGATTATGGTGATAAAGGAAGTATCCTCACATAAAAAGAAACAAAAATAAGCTTTCTGTGAAACTCCTTTGTGTTGTCTGAATTCATCTCACAGAGTGACACTGTTCTTTTCAATGAGCAGTTTGGTAACACTGCTTTCCTGGAAACTGCAATGGGGTATTTTGGAGCGCATTGAAGCTTATGGTGACAAAGCAAACATCCTCAGACAAAAACTAGAAAGAATCTGTCTGAGAAACCCCATTGTGATGTGTTAATTCATCTCATAGAGTTGCATAATTCCTTTTTTGGATCAGTTTAGTAGCACTGTTTTGGGGAATCTGAGAAGGGACAAAATATCTAAAATGATTGCATTGAAGCCTCTGGTAAGCTAGGAAATATCCTTTGATAAAAACTAAAAAGAATATTTCTGAGAAAATTCTTTGTGATGTGTGAGTTTATCTCACAGAATTGCACCTTTCTTTTCATTGAGCAGTTTGCTAACACTGTTTTCTTGCAATCTGCAATGGAATATATCTTAGTGCATTGATGCTTATGGTGCCAAAGGAATTATCCTCAGACAAAAACTAGAAAGACGCTTTCTGAGAAAGCGCTTTGAGATTTGTGAATTCATCTCACCAACTTACACGATTATTTTCATGGAGCAGTTTGATAACACTGTTTTTGTGGAATCTGAGAAGCAATATTTTGGATTGCATTGAAGCCTATGGTGACAAAGGAAATATCTTCAGATAAAAGCTAGAAAGAAGCTTTCTGAGAAAGTGCTTTGAGATTTGTGAATTCATCTCACCAATTTACACGATTCTTTTCATGGAGCAGTTTGTTAGCACTGTTTTCGTGGAATCTGATGAGGGATATTTTGGATCACATTGAAGCCTATGGTGACAAAGGAAATATCCTGAGATAAAAACTAGAAAGAACTTTGTGATGTGTGAATTCACCTCACAGAGTTACACCTTTCTTTTCGTTGAGCAGTTTGGTACCCTGTTTTTGGGGAATCTGAAAAGGAATTTTCATGAGCTCATATAGGCCTATGGTGAAAAAAGAAATATCTTCAGTTAAAAACTTGAGAGAATCTTTTTCAGAAGCTGTTTTGTGATGTGTGTATTCACCTCATAGAAATAAACCATTTTTTTTAATTGAGCAGTTTGGCATCACTGTTTTTGTGGTGTCTCAGAAGGCATATTTGGGAGCACATTGAGTCTAATGGTGGAAAAGTAAACATGCACATATAAAATCTAGAAATTAATGCTCTGAGAAATTTCTTTGTGATGGATGAATTCATTTCCCAGAGGTAAACCATTCTTTTCATTGAGCAGTTTGGTAACCCTGTTTTTGTGGAATCTACAAAGGGATATTTGGAGTGCAGAGAAGCCTACAGTGAAAAAAGAAATACCCTCAGATAAAACCTAGAAAGAAGGTTGTGAGAGACTGTTTTGTGATGGGTGAATTCATCTCACATAGTTCAATAATTCTTTTCAATGAACAGTTTGGTAACACGGTTTTTGTGAAATATGCAAAAGGATATTTGTCAGCAGAGAGAGGCCAAATTGAAAAAGGAAATATCTTCAGGTAAAAACTGGAGTGAAAGTTTCTCTGTTGTGATGTGGGCATTCATCTCATACAGATAAAGCTTTCTGTTGATAGAGCAGTTTGGCTTGACTTTTTGTTGTGTCTGAGAAGGGATATTTGGGAGTGGATGGAAGCTGATGGTGCAAAAGGAAATATACTCAGATAAAAACTAGAAGGAAGCATTCTGAGAAATATCTTTGTGTTGGGTAGATTCATTACACAGAGTTCCACGATTCTTTCCAAGAATCAGTCTGTTAGCACTGTTTTTGGGGAATCTGAGAAGGGATATTTTGGATCACATTGAAGCCTATGGTGACATAGGAAATGTCCTCAGATAAAAGCTAGAAAGAAACTTTCTGAGAAAGTTCTTTGTAATGTGTGAATTCATCTCACAGAGTAACACCTCTCTTTCATGGAGCACTTTGCTAATACTGTTATCGTGGAAACTGCAAAGGGATATTTGGGAGCGCATGGTGGTCCATAGTTAAAAAAGAAATATCCTCAGATAAAAACTAGAAAGAAGCTTTCTGAGAAACTGCTGTGATTGGTGAATTCATCTCACAGAGGTACACGACACTTTTCATGGAGCAGTTTGGTAACACTGTTTTTGGGGAATCAGAGTAGAGATGTTTTTGATCGCATTGAAGTCTGTGGTGACAAAGGAAATATCCTTTTAAAAACTAGAAAGAAGCTTGCTGAGAAACCTCTTCGAGATATGTTAATTTATCTCACAGCGTGACACGATTCTTTTCATGGATCAGTCTCTTAGCACTGTTTTTGGGGAATCTGAGAAAGAGTATTTTGGATTTCATAGAAGACTATTGTGACAAAGGATATATACTCAGATAAAAAATATATAGAGGATTTCTGAGAAAGTTCTTTGTGATGTGTGAATTCATCTCACAGAGTTAGAAATTTCTTTTCATGGAGGAGTTTGCTTACACTGTTTTCATGGAATCTGCAAAGGGATATTTGGGAGCGCATTGAGGTCTATAGTGAAAAAACAAATATCCTCAGATATTTGAATTCATTCTATATCCTCAGATATAGAATGAAGTTTTCTGAGAAACTGTTTTGAGATGTGTGAATATCTCACAGAGTTACACTCTTCTTTTCACCGAGCTGTGCTAACACTGTTTTTTTGGAATTTGCAATGGGATATTGCAGAGTGCACTGAAGCTTATGGTGACAAAGGAAATATCTTCATATAAAAACTAGAAAGAAGCTTTCTGAGAAACCACTTTGTGAGGTGTTAATTAATCTCACACTGTTACACGACTTTTTTCATAGATCAGTTTGGTAGCACCGTTTTTGGGGAAACTGAGAAGGGATATTCTGGATCGCATTGAAGCCTATGGTAACTGAGAAAATATCCTCAGATAAAAACTAGAAAGAAGCTTTCCAAGAAAATTTGTGATGTGTGAATTCATCTCACAGAGTTATACCTTTATTTTCATGGAGTAGTTTGCTAACACTGTTTTTGTGGAAACTGCAAAGGAATATTTGGAAGCACTAAAGGTCTATAGTGAAAATGGAAATATCCTCAGATAAAAAGTAGAAAGAAGCTTTCTGAGAAACTGCTTTGTGGTGTGTGAATTCATTTCACAGAGCTACACCATTCTTTTCATGGAGCAGTTTGCTAACACTGTTTTTGTGAAATCTGCAACAGGATATTTGGGAGTGCATTGAAGCCTATGGTACAAAGAAAATATCCTCAGGTAAAAACCAAAAAAGAAGCTTTCTAGAAACTGTTTTGTGAGGTGTTAATTCATCTCACAGAGTTACCCTGTTCTTTTCATTGAGCAGTTTGCTAACACTGTTTTCTTTTAATCTGCAATGAGATATTTCAGAGCTCTTGGAAGCTTATGGTATAAAAGGAAAAATCCTCAGACAAAAAGTTAAAAGAAACTTTCTGAGAAACTGCTTAGTGATTTTTGAATTCATCCTACAGAGTTACATGATTCTGTTCATGGAGGAGTTTGGTAGCACTCTTTGGGTAATCTGAGAAGGGATATTATCTATCACATTGAGGCCTATGTTGAAAAAGGAAATATCCTAAGATAAAACTAGAAAGATGCTTTCTGAGAAACTTCCTTGTGATGTGCGAATTCAACTCACAGAGTTACCCTGTTCTTTTCAATGAGCAGTTTTCTAACACTGTGTTCTTGGAATGTGCAATGGGATATTTCAGAGTGCATTGAAGCTTATTGTGACTAGGACAATATCCTCAGACAAATAAAGAAGGAAACTTTCTGAGAAACTGCTTTGTGATTTGTGAATTCATCTCCCAGTGTTACATGATTGTTTTCATGTATCAGTTTGATAGCACTGTTTCAGGGGAGACTGAAAAGGGATACTTTGGATTGCATTGAAGCCTATGGTGACAAAAGAAATATCCTCAGATAAAAACTAGATGGAAGATTTCTGAGAAACTTCTTTGTGATGTGGGAAATCATCTCAGGGAGTTCCATCTTGGTTTTCATGGAGCAGTTTGCTTATGCTGTTTTCATGGAAAATGCAAAGAGATATTTCAGTGCACATTGAGGCCTATAGTGAAAAAGAAATTATCCTCAGATAAAAACTAGAAAGAAGCTTTCTGAGAAACAGCATTGTGAGGTGTGAATTCATCTGACAGTGCTACACCATTCTTTTCATTGAGCAGTTTGATAACACTTTTTTCATGGAATCTTCAAAGGATATTTGGTAGCACATTGAAGCCTATGGTGACAAAGGAAATATCCTCTGATAAAAACCAAAAAGAAGGTTTCTGAGAAACTGCTTTGTGTTGTGTCAGTTCATCTCAGAGAGTTACACTGTTATTTTCATTGAGCAGTTTGCTAACACTGTTATCTTTTAATCTGCAATGGGATAATTTGGAGCGCATTGAAGCTTATGATGACAAACAAAACATCCTCAGACAAAAACTAGATAGGAGCTTTCTGAGACTGCTTTGTGATTTTTGAATTCATCTCACCAAGTTACACAGTACTTTCCATGGAGTAGTTTGGTAGCACTGTTTTTGGGGAATCTGAGAAGGGATATTGTGGATCAAACTGAAGCCTGTGGTGACTAAGGAAATATCCTCAGATAAAAACTAGAAAGTAAATTTCTGAGAAAGTTCTTTGTGATGTGTGAATTCATCTCACAGAGAAACAACTTTCTTTTCATGGAACAGATTGCTAACACAGTTTTCATTGAATCTGCAAAGGGATATTTGCGAGTGCATTGAGACCTGTAGTGAAAAAGAAAATATCTTCATAGAAAAACAAGAAAGAAGCTTTCTGAGAAACTGCTTAGTGATGTGTGAATTTAACTCACAGAGTTACACCTTTCTTTTCATTAAGCAGTTTGGTAACACTGTTTTTATGGAATCTGCAAAGTGATATTCGCGAGCGCATTGAGGCCTATGGTGAGTAAGGAAATAACCTCAGAAAATAGTGGAAAGGAGATTTCTCACAAACTACTGTTGGGTGTGTGAATTCAACTCACTGAGATACAATGTTGTTTTCACTGAGGAGTTTGATAGCATTGTTTTCCTGGTATCTGCAATAGGATATTTGGGAGCCCATTGAAGTATATGGTGACAAAGGAAATATCCCCAGACAAAAACCAGAAAGAAGCTTTCTGAGAAACTGTTTTGTTATGTGTGAATTCATCTCACAGAGTTACATCTTTCTATTCATGGAGCAGTTTGCTAACATTGTTTGTGTGGAATCTGCAAAGGGATATTGGCAAGCACATTGAGGTCTATGGTGAAAAAGGAACTATGCTCAGACAAAAACTAGGAAGAAGCTTTCTGGAAACTGCTTTGTGGTTTGTGAATTCATCTCAGAGAGTTACATGATTCTGTTCACGGAGTAGTTTGGTAGCACTGATTTTGAGGAATCTGAGAAGGTATATTTTGGATCACATTGAAGTCTATGGTGACAAAGGGAATATTCTCAGATAAAAACTAGAAAAAAAGCATTCTGAGAAACTGCTTTGTGAAGAGTTCATTCATTTCAGAGAGTTACATGATTGCTTTCATGGATCAGTTTGGTGGCACTGTTTTTGGTGAATCTGAGAAAGGGTAATTTGGATCTCATTGAAGCCTATGGTGACAAAGGAAATATCCTCAAATAAAAACTGGAAAGAAGCTTTCTGAGAAAGTTCTTTGTGATGTGTGAATTCATCTCACAGAGTTACACCTTTCTATTCATGAAGCAGTTTGCTAACACTGTTTTTGTGGAATCTGCAAAGGGATATTTGGGTGCAAATTGAGGCCAATCATAAAAAAGGAATATGATCAGAAAATACCAAAAAGAAGCTTACTGAGAAACTGCTTTGTGATGTGTGAATTCACCTCACAGATTTACACTGATATTTTCATTGAGCACTTTGCTACCACTGTTTTCTTGGAATCTGCAATCTGATATTTTGGAGTGCATTGAAGCTTAGGGTGACAAAGGAAATGTCCTCATTTAAAAACTTGAAAGAAGCTTTATGAGAAACTTCTTTGTGATGTGCTAATTGATCTCATAGAGTTACACGATTCTTTTCATGGATCAGTTGGTTAGCAGGGTTTTGGGGAAACTGAGAAGGGATACTTTGGATCCCAGTGAAGAATATGGTGACAAATGAAATATTCTCAGATAAGAACTAGAAAGAAGCTTTTTGACAAAGTTCCTTGTGATGTGTGAATTCATCTCACAGAGTTGCACCTTTCTTTTAATGGAGCAGTTTGTTAACAATGTTTTCTTGGAATATTTCAAGGGATATTTGGGAGCAGATTGAGGCCGATAGTGAAAAAAACAAATATATTCATATAAAAACTTGAAAGCACCTTTCTAAGAAACTGCTTTATGATGTGTGAATTCATCCCACAGAGTTACATCGTTCTTTTCAATTAGCAGTTTGATAAAACTGTATTCATGGAATCTGCAATAGGATATTTGGGAGTACCTTGAATCCTATGGTGACAAACGAAATACCTTCAGATAAAAAACAAAACGAAGCTTTCTGAGAAACTGCTTTGTGATGTGTGAATTCATCTCAGAGTTACACTGTTCCTTTCATTGAGGAGTTCTGTGGCACTGTTTTGGGGCAATCTGAGAAGGTATATTTTGAATCACATTGAAGCTTTTGGTGACAAAGGAAATATCCTCAGATAAAAAAAGAAGTTTTCTGAGAAACTGCTTTCTGATGTGTGAATTTGTCTCAGAGAGTTACACTGTTCTTTTCATTGAGTAGTTTACTAACACTCTTTTCTTGGAATCTGCAATGCGCTATTTTAGAGTGCATTGAAGCATACTATGATAAAAGAAATATCCTCAGAGAAAAACTAGAACGTTTTCTGAGAACCTACTTGGTTATTTGTGAACTCATCTCACAGAGTTACATGATTATTTTAATGGAGTAGTTTGGTAGCACTGTTTTTAGGGAATCTGAGAATGAATATTTAGGATCGAATTGAAGCCTTTGGTGACAAAGGAAATATCCTCAGATAAAAACTAGAAAGAAACTTTCTGACAAAGTTCTTTGTGATGTGTCAATTCATCTCACAGAGTTACATGATTCTTTTCATGAATCAGTTTGGTAGCAATGTTTTTGAGGGATCTGAGAAGGGATAATTTGGATCACAATAGAAGCCCATGGTGACAAAGGAAATATCCTCATGTAAAAACTGCAAACAAGCTTTCTGAGAAACTGCTTCATTAAATGTTAATTCATCTCACTGAGTTAAAACTTTCTTTTCATGGAGCTGTTTGCTAAAACTGTTTTCGTGGAATCTGCACAGGGATATTTAGGAGCACAATGTTGCCTGTAGTAAAAAACGAAATATGCTCAGATAAAAACTAGAAAGAAGCTTTCTGAAAACCGGCTTTGTGATGTGTGAATTCATCTCACAGTGGTACACCCTTCTTTTCATTACCCAGTTTGGTGACACTGTTTTCCTGGAATCAGCAATAGGATATTTTGGAGCGCATTGAAGACTATGGTGCCAAAAGAGCCATACTCACAGAAAAAGCAAAAATAAGATTTCCGAAAAACTGCTTTGTGATGTGTGAATTCATTTCACAGAGTTATACGACTCTTTTCATGGAGCAGTTCAGTGGCACTGATTTTGGGCAATCTGAGAAGATATATGTTGAATTGCATTGAAGCTTGTGATGACAAAGGAAATATCCTCAGATAAAAAAAACGAAGCTTTGTGACAAACTGCTTTGTGATGTGTGAATTCATCTCACAGAGTTACACTGTTCTTTTCATTGAGGAGTTTGCTAACACTGTTTTCTTGGAATCTGCAATGGGATATTTTGGAGTGCATTGAAGCTTATGGTGACAAAGGAAATATCATCAGCCAAAAATTAGAAGCTTCCGGAGAAACTGCTTTTTGGTTTGTGAATTCATCTCACAGAGTTACACTGTTCTTTTTATTGAGCAATTTGCTAACACTGTTTCCTTGGATCTGTAATGGTGTATTTTGGAGTCCATTGAAGCTTATGGTAACAAAATATAAAACATATAAATACAAGAAAGAAGCTTTCTAAGAATCTACTTTGGATGTGTTAATTCGTCTCACAGAGCTACATGATTCTTTTCATGGATCAGTTTGGTAGCAATGTTTTTGAGGAATCTGAGAATGAATATTTTGGATTGCATTGAAGCCTATGGTGACAAAGGAAATATAATCATATAAATACTGTAAAGAAGCTTTCTGACAACCACTTTGTGATGTGTTAACTCACCTCACTGACTTACACCTTTCTTTTCTTGGAGCAGATCGCTAATACTGTTTTTTCGGATTCTGCACAGGGATATTTGGGAGCGCATTGAAACCTATAGGGAAAAAGCAAGTAGCCTGAGATAAAAACTAGAAAGATACATTCTGAGAAACTGCTTTGTGATATGTGATTTCATCTCACAGAGATACACGGTTCTTTTATTGAGCAGTTTGATAACACTGTTTTGGTGGAATCTGCAATAGGATATTTGGGAGCACATTGAAGCCTATGGTGACAAAGGAAATATCATCACATTAAAACCATAAAGAAACTTTCTGAGAAACTTCTTTGTGTTATGTGAATTCATTTCACAGAGATTCACTGTTCTTTTAATGGAGCAATATGGTAGCACTGTTTTTGGAGAATCTGAGAGGAATATTTTGGATTGCATTGAAGCCTTTGTTGACAAAGGAAATATCCTCAGATTAAAACTAGAAAGAAGCTTTCTGAGAAAGCTCTTTGTGATGTGTGCATATATCTCACAGTGTTACACCTTTCTTTTCATGGAGCCAATTGCTAACCCTGTTTTCATGGAATCTGCAAAGGTATATTTGGGAGCACATTGAGGCCTCTGTTGAAAACGGAAATATCCCCAGGTAAAAACAAGCATGAAGCTTTCGGACAAAGTTCTTTGTGATGTGTGAATTTGTCTCACAGAGTTACTTGTTCTTTCCATTGAGCAGTTTGCTAACACTGTTGTCTTGGAATCTGCAATGGGTTATTTCAGAACGCATTGAAGCTTAGGGTGACAAAAGAAATATCCTCAGACAAAAGCTAGAAAGAAGCTTTCTGAGAAACTGCTTTGTAATTTGTTAATTCATCTCACTGATTTACGTGATTCTTTCATTGAGCAGTTTGCTACCACTGTATTTGGGGAATCTGGGAAGGGATATTTTGGATCACATTGGAGCCTATGCTGACAAAGGAAATATCCTCAGATTAAAAACTAGATAGAAGCTTTCTGAGAAAGTTCTTTGTGGTGTGTTGGTTTATCTCACAGAGTTACACCTTTCCTTTCATGGAGTAGTTTGCTAACACTGCTTCTGTTCAATCTGCAAAGGGATATTTGGGAGAGCATGAAAGCCGATGGTGGAAAAGGTAATATGCTAAGATAAAAACTAGAAAGAAGCATTCTGAGAAATTTATTTGTGAAGGGTGAATTCATCACGTCGAGTTACATCTTTGTTTTCTTTGAGCAGCTTGGTAGCACTGTTTTTATGGGACTTGCAAAGTTATATTCGGGAGCTCCTAGAGGCTTTTTCTTGGAATCTGCAATGAGGTACTTTGGAGCACATTGAAGCTTCTGGTGACATAGGAAATATCCTCATATAAAAACTAGAAAAACGTTTTCTGAGAAACCACTTTGTGATGTGTTTATTCGTCTCACAGAGTTACACGATACTTTTCATGGATCAGTTTGGTAACAGTGTTTTTGGTGAATCTGAGAAGGGATATTTTGAATCGCATTGAAGCACATTGAAGCTTCTGGTGACAAAGGAAATATCCTCAGATAAAAACTAGAAAGAAGCTTTCTGAGAAAGTTCTTTGTATTTTGAGAATTCATCTGAGAAGTTACACCTTTCTTTTCATGGAGCAGTTTGCTAACACTGTTTTCATATAATCTGCAAAGGGATATTTTGGAGTGCATTGAGGCCTATAGTGAAAAAGTAAATATCTTCATGTAAAAACTAGAAGGAAGCTTTCTGAGATACAGCTTTTTGATGTGTGAGTTCACCTTACAGAGTTACACCATTCTTTTCATTGAGCACTTTGATAACACTCATTTCATGATATCTGCAATAGGGTATTTGAGAGGGCATTGAAGCCTATGGTGACAAAGGATATATCCTGATAAAAACCAAAAAGAAGCTTTCTGTGAAACTGCTTTGTGAGGTGTGAAATCCACTCACCGAAGTACTGCATTCTTTTCATTGAGAAGTTTGCTAACACTTTTTTCATGGAATCTGCAATGGGATATCCTGGAGAGCATTGAGGAATATGGAGAAAAAGGTAATATCCTCAGATAAAATCTAGAAAGAAGCGGTCTGAGAAACATCTCTGTGATGTGTGAATTAATCTCGCCGAGTTACACCATTCTTTTCGTTGAGAAGTTTGCTAACACTTTTTTCATGGAATCTGCAGTGGGATATCCTGTAGAGCATTGGGGAATATGGAGAAAAAGGAAATGTCCTCAGATAAAATCTAGAAAGAAGCGGTCTGAGAAACATCTTTGTGATGTGTGAATTCATCTCCCTGAGTTATCACGTCCTTTTCATTGAGAAGTTTGCTAACACTTTTTTCATGGAATCTGCAGTCAGATATCCCGTATAGCATTGGGGAATATGGAGAAAAAGGAAATATCCTCGGATAAAATCTAGAAAGAAGCGGTCTGAGAAACATCTTTGTGATGTGTGAATCCACCTCACAGAGTTACAAAATTCTTTTCATGGAGCAGTTTGGTAGCACTTTTTGGGGGGATCTGAAAAGGGATATTTTGGATCACATTGAAGCCTAAGCATGACATATGGAAATATAATCAGATAAAAACTAGCAAGAAGCTTTCTGAGAAACTTCTTTGTGATATGTGTATTCATCTCTCAGAGTAACACCTTTCTTCTCATGGAGCAGTTTGCTAACACTGTTTTTGTGGAATCTACAAAGTGATATTTCAGAGCAAGTTGAGACCTATGGTGAAAAGGAAAATATCCACAGATAAAAACTAGAGGGAAGCTTTCTGAGAACTGCTTTGTGATGTGTGAATTCATCTCACAGAGTTACACCACTCTTTTCATGGAGCAGTTTGCTAACAATGTTTCTGTGGAATCTGCAATAGGATATTTCGGAGTGCAGTGAAGCATTTGGTGACAAATGAAATTTCCTCAGACAAAAACCACAAAGAAGGTTTCTGTGAAACTGCTTAGTGATGTGTGAATTCACCTCAGAGAAGTTCACCTCTATTTTAATGGCACAGTTTGGTAGCACTGATTTGGGGAATCGGAGAAGGGATATTTTGGATGGCATTGAAGCCTGTGGTGAAAAAGGGAATAATCTCAGACAAAAACTGGAAAGAAGCATTCTGAGAAACTTCTTCATGATGTGTTTCCTAACACTGTTTTCGTGGAATCTACAAAGTGATATTTGGGAGTACATTGAGGTGTATATTGATAAAGCAAATATCCTCAGAAAATAACTAGAAAGAAGCCTTCTGAGAAACTTCTTTGTGATGTGTGAATTCATCTCACAGAGTTACACCATTCTTTCCTTGAGCAATCTGACAACACTGGTTTCGTGGAATCCATAATAGGATATTGTGAGTGCACTGAAGCCTATGGTAACAAAGGAAATATCCACAGATAAAAAGAAAATGAAGCTTTCTGAGTATCTGCTTTGTGATGTGTGAATCCATCTCACAGAGTGACACCGTTATTTTCATTGAGAAGCTTGCTAACACTTTTTTCATTTAACCTGCAAAGGGATATTCGGGAGCGAATTGAGGAATATGGTGAAAAAGGAAATATCCTCAGATAAAAACAAGAAATAAGCTTTCTGAGAATTCAACTCAAAGAGTTACACTGTTCTTTTCATTGAGCTGTTTGATAACACTTTTTTCTTGGAAGCTACATTAAGATATTTGGGAGCACCTTGAAGGTTATGATGACAAAGGAAATATCCTCAGATAAAAACCAAAAAGAAAAGTTTTAGAAACTGCTCTGTGATGTGTGAATTGATCTCACAGATTTACACTGTCCTTTTCATTGAGCAGTTCGCTAACACTTTTTTCTTGGAATCTGCAATGGGATATTTCAGAGCGCGCTGAACCTTATGGTGAAAAAAGTAAATTTCCTCAGACAAAAACTAGAAAGAAACTTTCTGAGAAACTTCTTTGTGTCGTCAAATTTTCTAACAGATTCTTTTCATGGATCAGTTTAGTAGTGCTGTTTTTGGGGTATATGAGATGGGATACTTTGGTTTGCATTGAAGCTTATGGTGACAAAGGAAATATCCTCTGACAAACACTACAAAGAAGCTTTCTGAGAAACTGCTTTGTGATTTCTGATTTCATCTCACAGAGTTACACCATTCTTTTTATGGAGTAGTGTTCTAACACTGTTTTTGTGGAAAATGCAAAGGAATATTTGGAAGCACATTGAGGCCTACATTGAAAAAGGGAATATCCTCAGATAAAAACTAGAAAGAAGCTTTCTGAGAAATTGCCTTGTGATGTGTGAATTCATCTCACAGAGTTACACTGTTCTTTTCATTGAACAGTTTGCTAACAGTGTTTTCTTGGAATCTGCAATAAGATATTTAGGAGTGCATTGAATCTTATGGTGACTAAGAAAACATCCTTAGACAAAAACTAGTAAGAAACTTTCTGACAAAATTCTTCATGATTTGTGAATTCATCTCTCAGAGTTACACAATTCTTTTCAGGGAGCAGTTTGGTAACACTGTTTTTGGGGTGGCTGTGAAGGTTATTTTGGATTGCATTGAAGCCTGTAGTGACAAAGGAAATATCCTCAGGTAAAAACCAAAAACATCTTTCTGAAAACTGCTTTCTGATGCGAGAATTCATCTCACAGGGTAACACTGTACGTTTCACTGAGCAGTTTGCTAACACTGTTTTGGTGGATACTGTAAAGGAGAATTTGCAAGTGCCTTCAGGCCTATAGTGAAAAAGGAAATATCTTCAGAAAAAACTACAAAGAAACTTTGTGAGAGAGTTCCTTGTGTTGCGTGAATTCATCTCACAGAGCTACACCATTCTTTCATGGAGCAGGATGCTAACACTGTTCTTGTGGAAACTGCAAAGGGATATTTGGAAGCACATTGAGGCCTATATTGAAAAAGGAAATATCCTCAGATAAAAACTGGAAAGAAGCTTTCTGAGAAACTGCTTTTTGATGTGCAAATTCATTTCACAGAGTTACACTGTTCTTTTCATTGAGCAGTTTGATAACACTGTTTTCGTGGAATCTGCAATAGGATATTTGGGAGTGTATTGAACCCTATGATGACAAAGTATATATCCTCAGATAAAAACCAAAAACCAAAAAGAAGCCTTCTGGTAAACTTCTTTGTGATGTGTGAATTCATCTCACAGAGCTACACTGTTCTTTTCATTGAGTAGTTTGCTAACACTCTTTTCTTGGAATCCGCAATGGGATGTTTCGGAGTGCATTGAAGCTTATGGTGACAAAGGAAATATCCTCAGACAAAAACTAAAAAGTTTTCTGAGAAACTGCTTTCTGACTTTCTGATTTGTGAATTCATCTCACAGAATTACACCTTGCTTTTCTTGGAGCAGTTTGATAGCACTGTTTTGGGGGAATTTGAGAAGGGATATTTTGGATCACATGGAAGCATATGGTGACAAAGGAAATGTCCTCAGGTAAAAACTAGAAGGAAGCTTTCTAAGAAAATTCTTGGTGATGTGTGAATTCATCTCACAGACTTACACTGTTCTTTCCATTGAGCAGTTTGCTAACACTGTTTTCTTGGAATCTGCAATGGGGTATTTCAGAGTACATTTTAAGGTTATGGTGACCTAGGAAATACCCTCATATGAAAATTAGAAAGAACATTTCTGAGAGACCATTTTGTGATGTGCTAATTCATCTCACAGAGTTTCACAAGTCTTTTCATAGATCAGTTTGGTAGCACTGTTTTTGGGGAATCTGAGAAGTGATACTTTGGATCTCATTGAAGCCTATGGTGACAAAAGAAATATCCACAGATAAAAACCAAAAGGAACTTTCTGAGAAACTGCTTTGTGATGTGTGAATTCATCTCACAGAGTTACACTGTTCTTTCAGTTGATCAATTGCTAACACTGTCTTCTTGGAATCTGCAATGGGATATTTCAGAGTGCTTTGTAGCTTATGGTGACAAAGGAAATACCCTCATATAAAAACCTAAGGAAGCTTTCAGGGAAACTATTTTGTGTTGTGTTAATTCATCTCACAGAGTTATAAGATACTTTTCATGGAGCAGTTCGCTAGCACTGTTTTTGAGGTATCTCAGAAGGGATATTTTGGATCACATTGAAATGTATGGTGACAAAGCAAATATCCTCAGATAAAAATTAGAAAGCAGATTTCTGAGAAAGTCCTTTGTGATGTGTAAATTCATCTCAGAAAGCCTCTTTCTAGTTTTTAGCTGAGGATATTTCCTTTTTCACCATGGGCCTCAGTGTGCTCTCAAATATCCCTTTGGAGATTCCAATAAAACAGCGTTAGCACACTGCTCCATGAAAAGAAGCGTGTAACTCTGTGAGATGAATCTCCACATCACAAAGCAGATTCTCAGAAGGCTTCTTTTTGGCTTCTATCTGAGGATATATCCTTTCTCACCATTGGCATCAATGCATTCCTAAATATCCAATTGCAGAGTCCATGAAAACAGTGTTATCAAGCTGGTCAATGAAAAGAATGGTGTAACTGTGTGAGATGAATTTACACATCACAAAGCAGTTTCTCAGAAAGCTTCTTTCTAGTTTTTTCTGTGGATATTTCCTTTTTCACCATAGGCCTCATCTCACTCATAAATATCA